>UCOM01000265.1:0-99909 GCA_900474385.1 Ormyrus pomaceus
TGAATAAAGAATGTCAATAACATAACCTTATAATATATAAACAAAGAAGCAACAGAAATAATAGCTCATTCGAACGAGTAGAGAAAATTTTACCATACCGTCATCTTAAAAATTTACTCAAATGTGAGGCGGGTCCGGGATTAACATAGTAGATGTAATTTTTGCCCGAATTTTAGTTGTAATTTTTAACCAAAATTTTTCTCCGTGTAAATAATCTTATTAAGAAAGATTCTACTTCACTGACAACACTGTCAATCATTTTTAAACCGACATCATCGGGGGTTTATCTCCGGTACAATGGACATCCTAATGCCATCAACGTGTGTTCACCCAGGCGGAATATTAATTAGCCCGTTTACCCTAAAATTAAATACCGCCGATGCACGTCGCTCGCGTCTAAATGGTATAATTACCAGGTTTACCTAGGCATCGACGGCGAGATATTTAAAAGCCCGGCGACCGGCCGTTTATGCATCGGGAATTTATTGTTCGCTCGCAGAAGCTCCGTAATCTATACGCGCTCGGCTCGTTACTTGACGCCACCTGATTATGCAGTCGTGCACTTTCGACGCTCCGGTGAAAAATTTGCAAGTAAAACGACGAGTAGCGATCTTGATTTTTAAACATTCGATCATTGCGCCTTTTTTTTTATGTCGCGGGCCGTTTATTGCACGCTTGCGCAGATTGAGTAGTTATCGGGCGAATTTGGGCCGTCGTAATCAGGTCAAGTGGCTTTAGCTTCATTAGGAAAATTATGCTTTTATGCGATATTGTGTGAACATTCATTTATTTAAGCGAAAATTGAAAATTTTATACGTGCTAATGAATTTGTTCCGGTTGAAAGCTACTTTTGTGAAGGCTTTTCAAATCATCTCTTTTTTTATCCTTATTACGTATAAAAAATTCAAAAAGCTGTATTTTAGAATGTAGTTTTTTTATCCTTAGTTAATTGTTCTAGAGCTAAAGGTAAAAAATAATTAAAAATTTTTTTGAATACGCACAGTTTTAAGGTATTTTATAATTATTATTTTAGCGGTTTAAGTAAAATAGATATTATTGATTGATTGTTAAAGTGATTAGTATATAAAGCAAGTGCTTTTTCAATTTTAAGTAGCTTTAAAGAAACGATTAAAAAAGAGGTGTGAAATACGTTTTCGTTCTCAAAGAAGTAGTTGGAAATAAAAAAAAAGTACTTTACTGCGGGAACTTCGAAATTTCGTCTTCAAAGTATCTTAAAGAAAATTTCAAAGTATGATGATTCTAAAACTTTTGCGGTTCATAAGATCTTTTTAAGTCCACTTCAGCTCAAGATTAGACTGTAAAAGAAGGAAATTTGTTGCAACGGTCTAAAGTAAAAGTACCTCTTTTTACGTAAAAACATCTAGTCAGCTACCTCAAAAGTAATTAAAAAAAAAAAAAAAAACAACTCTTATTTGGAGCCCTAATCAAGAAAAATCCCGGACTAATCTGCCGAAAATTCGAAAAACATCTTCACGGCCAGCTAAATATAAAGAGGAACGGCGAGCAAAGCGCGAAATTAGCCGGAGTCCTCTAAATTAAAGGGGACACGAAAAAAGAGCGCTCGGAAACCAATCCCCGGGCGTATAAATTCGCGAAATTCATTTCGCATAACCAACCAGCGTTGCAACACGTGGCGAAAATTGCGTGTGCAAGAGAGGCCCGTCGCAATTATTATCATTATTAATTGTCCGAGGCGGGAGGCGAAAGCCTTCTTTTTCGCTTCTTACGGGGCTCGTACTTTACAAGGCTACGCCGCTTGTATACATAAACTCGCTCTAATTGTTCTTCAGTGCCCCCGGAGATTTTATTACTCTAATCCAAGCAATCTGCTATTACGTCTGTAATGTAATGCCGGGCGAGTTGGCCCGAGTAAAGAGTTCGATTTATTCCGCGCGGGGCGAAAAAAAATTGCGCGCGGAAAGAGGGCACGGGGAGAAAGGAGAGGGAGGAGGAGGAGGAGGCGGAAAAGGGGATAAGGAGGAGATTTAAGAGAGTCTAGGGCTGAGTCTAGGGAGTTACTTAGTTGCTGCGTAAATTAGATATTTATATCGAGATTCGTATTTCAAGGGGAGCTTAAATTAGTGTTTTAAAATACAATGGGTATTTTACTTATTGCTTTAATTATATGGAGAAAATACTTAAACGGAGAAATTATATGCGACAGAGTTAAGAAATTACTTCTTTGGTCGTGCGAGTTTTAGAGACTTTATTTTATTATTTATTTTATTACATTTAGCAAATAAATTTTATAATCTTTTTTTTTATTATTTAATTAATAGTCTGTCGTAACTTTCGAATTTTTTTATCACGTTTAAAAAATAAAATATGTAAAATAATAAATATTTATCAAATAAATTTCTTTCAAATAACAAAAATTTTGAAACGTCTTAAAAAACTGCGATTGAACTTGCCTATCAGCGCACCCAAAGCCTCGCAAGGGACCTATCAATTTCCCAATTAATTCCACCCATCAATTTCCCTCTCTAACTCCTCCAAAAAATGTCACTTACGTATTATATACGGACTGACCCCCCCAGCCAACGAGTGTCATTCTTGCTTCCCGAGGTAAAGGATCCCATCTCAAAGGAGCGAAGCGGCCTTTTAATTTTTGATCCAATTACCCGAGTCTGGTTAGCGACGACGTAATTTACCGAGAAGCTTGACTGCCGAGCTTTTGTTGCGCCTCCCTCGGGGGCGGGCGGGCCGACGAATTTATCGAAAATTTCATTTGGGAAACTATATTAGAGGCCGGAAATGACGTGATTTATACGGCTACCTGAGATTTATCTCGCCCCCTTTTTCCTGCGTCGGCGCTACTTGGCCTTGCGGTTGAAACAAGGCGGGCGAGAGAGCTCCGGCTGAGTCCTCTTCGATGGGTGGGTTCTGAATTTTGCATTTAGGTGAATTGTGTGAGAGATAGTAGTTGTGCAAATAAATGGATTTAATTTTGTAATTTAACTGCAGCTGAATTTTTTTATACGCAATTGCAAGTTTAAAAACGAGAGAAGCCAGATTAATATCTCGGCCAGAGAAAAATTCTGCAACCGAAAATTAAACTGCGCGTATATTATGTTAGGTGGGTTGAATTCCCGGAAACTGGCCCCTCTAATTTAAATATTAAGAGCTAGTATTAATTATGATATGTCAAATAACACGAAAAATATTCTCACTCCCGGTGAAATTTAGCGGAAAATTCGTTGACGGGTGCAAAATATATATTTTTAAGAGCGCACGGATGAATATCAGCGGTGGGAAAAGAGGAAGTGTAATGCAATATTCATTTTGTTTATACTTACATCTTCGCGCTTAAAAGCACCAGACCTAATGACGCCGTAAATCTGGGACACCCAAGAGTCGCGTATCATATCTTCTTTTCCGCGAACGAGAATTTGTCGCGTTTTAAAGCCCGACCTTTGCGCCGCATTAAAGGTCACGAAGGCCTCGAGCTTTCGGTGATTTACGCGACTGCCCGTAATTTATCTTACTCGAGTGGCGAAGCGTGGAGAGGCGATGGCGAAATTTATCGGAATCGAAGCCCGAATTTCGAACCGAGTAAATTCCGAAAGAAGCTGGAACTGAATTAATGCCGGGAAAAACGAGAAGCCACGCGCCGTCCGCCGCTATGACTCTTTAATGAACGGTTTTCAGCTTCCAGCTGTGGCTCTTGAAGATTTTTTTGAGGCGCGCGCGGATGGGGCCGAGTTTGTGGAGCAAAGTATCGCTTTTCTTATTCGCAGTTTTTAGATCTCACGGAAAAGTTTGAAATAAATCAAATGTTCATCATCGAGATTAAACAGTAAAAAAGATGACGGAGTAATTTTTCGTTTCTGTGTTTATTTATAATAACCTAATTTGGAATTGACAGAAATTAGCCTGATGCTTGTTTTTGTGTGTAATATGGTATCAATTTTGTATCAGCTTATCTTTGTAATGCTCTCTATTTAGACGACATATTCCAAATTAGATAATAAATATGAGTAGCTACTATATTATGTGATGCTTGAATTACGTAATTACAGAAATCACCTTTAATCTACCCTCTGCTTTAATAAAGCTAATTAAATTTACTATAAAATGTCATGTATAATTTGAAATTAGAAAACCCCAAACGTAATACTATACTGATTATAAAAATGAATAGAATCTGTAAAATTACCAATTTTTCCGGAAAAAATTAAAAGCCCCCCCCCCCATGCATCTGTAAAGCCGTTTATTTAATTATTCTAAACTAAAGCGATTCCAACAATTGATAATAATCTTGCGCGTCCCAGCCGGTCCGAAATAACACGTCTCCGAAAACAATTAGGCAATCCTCCAAGGCCATCAAAAAGCCTAACTCACCGCTAACTTGTAAGATCCTCCCCGGGGCCGATCGAGCGTTACAACTCGAGCGTCAGCCCGCCGCGTGGACTTTCTCGGAGCGGAACACGTCGCTCGTTAAACTACGCCAATCGCTGAAGGAAAGCTCGGCGCGGCCGAAGGTGGAGGAGGAGGAGGAGGAGGAGGAACGTCGTCGCAACTTGGACGTCCTGGTCCACTTCCTTTCACGAGTCCCTTCCTCCTCCTCCTCCTCTCTCTCTCTCTACCGAAGACGTGTCCGGACAACTCCCCCGAGGAGGGCGTCGTTTCCGCGGCACGGCTAACGACGTGCAATCACGACTTTTTCACGGTCTATCGCGAGCCGCTCCTCGCGGGACGGATAAATAACGCGAATAATGCGAGCGGCCGATAATTTTGCGGGGCCGACGGGGCGATAGCGGCGGAAGCCCCGTTGGAACGGCTTGGATTATCGAGGGCCGGTGATTACACGCAGTGCGGTTACGGCGCGACGCGTTGCCGAGAACTACTGGGCTGATGGAATTCTCTTTCGGCTCGACGCCGAGTGCTCGGTTTTCACCGAAGTGGAGAGGCGTCGATGAATTTTTGAGCGAGCGAGCTGGAAGGTCGTTACTGGTTTTAGTTTGTCGGGGGATTAACGAGTTTACTTGGAGGTCCATTCACTTTGGACATAATAATTTTAAAATCCAACATCTTTTGGCTAATCGAACGCAAAATTGATGCTTGAGACATGCAGCTTCATGATAACATACTTATGACCCAAATTTTTAGATCGGCACAGTGCCAAGTATTTTCCGACGCCTTTTCATGTAGGTAAATAAAATTCTCCTTCATGCAGAAAAATATTACTATAAAACTCTGAGAATTGTTTGAAGTAATAAAATAACTGTCTCGACCTGACAGTTATCTAATATGAAGAGTTAAGTCGTTTTTCACGTTTTGCACATTATTTAAAAAAATAAACGTAAAATTGCACTAAAAATTATTATCAACCTAAATCTCTCAAAGGATCACACTTTAATTATTAAATTCTTAAAAAAAAAAATTTCGAAAAAAAAATCTTTTGAATCAAATCGTATTTACTATTTTTATTTTCTCCTCCTTGTTCGCTTGAAACTGCTTTCGAAAGAATTACAGTAACAGGGCTAAAAAACAAGCTTGCTTTAAAATTTCATTAATGTAAAAGCCTTTATAAAATAGAAGATATATAAAAGTCTAGTGTAGCCCCGCTAAAGAGAAATTTATTTTAGAGCAGATCTTATCAGCGTATCAGCATACAAATGCGAGCCGGCGAAATCTCGATATCGCATCCAATGTCGTCGCCGGGAAATAAGCTCGTCTTTTTACAGATAGGATTCGAGTGGGCGGGCCTCAAATTCACGCATCCGCTAAGTCGCCGAACATTTATCAAGGCGGAACTTCTTTGCTCTCTCTTTCTCTCTATGCATCCGAGAGCAATGATTAAACTTTGTAAAAAATGATGCTTTTATCTTTGCTGTTTCTGCGCCCTACTTTCTGAAATTGCTCTTTTACTGTCGCGATCGTTAAAAGCGCATTATGCAGGATTGCGAAATAAAAATTCCATTTTGATAAAGATTTAGTTTTGATAGTTTTATATAGAGTTGGAATTATTTTTTCGATATCCTCTCATCGCTATATCATATTTCATATTTTTGAAGAAAACGCTTCGTTCTTTTTTTAATCTACGTATTTTATCATTATTTTTGCATATAATTATTTGTAAGTATAATTTGGAGACAAGAAATTCTATTAATATATTGTTTTTCAACAGTTTGATAGTAAGGAAACTTTGTAAAGTCTATTCTACTTTATTCTAATTGTAGTACTTACACGAAGGAAATAATCAGAGTTAATCAAACAATATTAGAATAGGTTTGTGTTTACATTCAAATTTATCGGGAAGTTATTAATAAGACTAGACTGCTGATATCATACCCACGATAAGGAGTCACGGAAGATTTAATGCTTAATCAGTTTGATATATGGCATACACAATTTGTAATATTGTTTGAAACAGAAGGTGTGTTATTGTGCTGCAATGAAACTTCTAACAATTGAAAACCAATCAATCAAACTTATCAGAGATGTGTTTAAGTTTTTGGTTAATTTACTATACATTAAAGATTTATTAATTTATTAAACAATAAATCGCGATTTTAAAAAAAGTTAAAGTTCTTCAATAAATGATGACAAAGTCCAACTATGTACAAAATGATTAATTTTGTTCAGTTATAAATTAACATTATTTCACAAAATTGTCACTCTAATATAGACTACAAAACAAATACCTTCAATCCAGCGAAAAGAAAACCCCACATCCTCGCCATAGACTTCAAAAGAAAGGCAGGCGCGCGAAGCTGCTCAAGCCGTCAGTCAGAAAAAAGTCCTTAGGACGGGCGATAAATCAAAATTCAACTCGTCGTCTTTGCGCGCGCGCGCGCTGCGAGCAAACGCGCAACAAAATGCGAATTTGAATTCACTTCCGTCGCCGGCGGAATCTCCCGCGAGAGAGCTGAAGGGGGAAAGCAAAAAAAAAAATGGAGAGCGAGAGAGAGAGAACGAAATTTACGAGGCAGTCGTATATATGACGCGAGTCTTGCTCTCCTTACGCCGGTGGAGGAGAGCCTTTTATATTCGCGGGACGAGCGAATAAAAGAAGAAACGTCGCGTCTCATCCGACGTTGTCAGGACGTATACCGACGACTTTTACGATACTACGAGGTCGAATCGCGGAGGTTAGTCGTGGGCGCAAAGTATAAGACCGGATTGCCGTCGCACCCTTCGACCGCCGACGCCGCCGCCTTCTGATTGACCCGCTCCGGCGCTTACTTTAAATTGCTTGTAGAAAAGTCGAGGGACGGTTGAGGGGAAGGTTTAGGACCTCGGGGTCTCGGCGAAAGTATTCGTTTGAGGCGATTTTGAATTTAGAGACGCTATTTAGTTTATAAAAAGTAGTTTAAAATTTTAATTTTTAAGACTTATATATAGATGATGCTGAATTTAAAACCGCAATTGATAAAATTTTGTCTTATTATTAATATTATATCGATCATATTCTTCCACATAAAAAAGTTAAAAAATATATTTGTGTATCTAAACTTATGAAGAGCAAAATTTAAACAGCTTCTACTATTTTTTTTAAAAAAGTCAAAGTGTTAACAATTGTTCGTTTCAATTGTTGCATACCAGCCCAAAGGCCAGTGCGATTCGACGCATGAGATTGACTAAATTCAATAAATAGAAATACCTCGCTGACATCTCAGTGCATCGCAGTCCCATAAAGCCGAGACAAAGAAGGAAGATGCCGCCGCCGCAGAAAAAGAAGCCATCGGCACGTCGGCTCTCTCTCTTTCTCTCTCTCTCGTTTCTCTCGAGATATAGACTAAAACGAGGGATCGCCGAGACTCGCGCAAGCGGAAGTAATTGCGGAAAGAGATCGACTCGCCGACGCGTCCTTTTTACGATGGACCGCCATGGGCTGCGTCTCCTCGTTCTTTTCTTTTTTTTTTTTTTTTGCTCGAGAAGACGGCGCGGGATTTCGCGACGGAGGGAGAGGGAGAGGGCAAGAGCGAAAGTAATTCCGAGCGGAAAGGCCGAGCGCTGGCTATGAATAATAAATCAGGGCTTACCCCGAAAAAAATCGCTTCGAATGACGGGCTTCCGTGCTTACCTGAAACAGATATAAGAACGATTCGTTAGGGAAACGTGAAAAAAAGCGAGTGGAAGGGATTTTTGTTGCGGTACGGGAGCGTGGAAAATTATGCCGATTTTCGAATAGATAAAATTGTCGATAAAATTAGATCTGATATCAGTTTGTATTTGTACGGCGTCTAGCTGGCTATATAGTCTGGAAATTTGGTTATTATTTGTGTGTGTAGATTGTTGACTTTATCTGTGAGAGCTTGTATGCTTTTCGACAATTTATTCAAAAAAACTACTTCCGTTAAATAAAAGATAATAGAAAAAAGGCACGCGCCGTGGAATTTTTCGTGTCGAATATTTTAATCTAAAGGCAGAACAATAAAATTTCAAGTAAAAAAAAAGAGTTTTCCGAGCTCTAAAAATGAAAGTCGAATAAAAATGCTAAATAAAATCTGTCCACCTTCGGGGTAAAAAGGGAGAAACATTTAATCGTTTCACAGTCACGTCTCTGCGCATAATTTTTTCACGAAAGCGGCAGAAAAAAATAGGGTGGACCCATCGCTCTTAAGCTCCTGATAAAATAAAGCTCGATCGTATCCTCGTATAATATAGCCACTTTTTGTGACGCCTATTATCGCCTCCTTTCAGACTCGGAGCTGTTACCGTATCGAATGATCGGGGCTAAATAGAGGAGCCTTTCACCACCGCCTTTTTTGCGTCAACCTTTTTAAATTATGCAAATTCCTTCCGACAAAATTGCATTCACCTCGAGGGTCTCCTCAAAATTATCGTTCTCAGTAAGGTTCTAATAAAAGCTCTTGGATTATGGTAGAAATTGATTTTCTCATTGTATAAAAGTTTGTTGTAGATGAATGTTTACCGTGTTAAGTATTTCCTTTGAATTACACCATAACTGCATAATTGTGTTCATAAATTAGATAAATCATGCAGTTAATTTAGTAAGCGTACTTTACGCTTATCTTCTAATTAGTAGGTGCAGTTTGTTATCATAATTCACAAACTGTTTCTCATTACAATTTGTTAAATGCGATAAAATTCTTATTTAAATTAATTACATTTAAAAAGGGGGAAAGACTTTTCTTTAAGAATGTACATGTAGATTATCTACATTCTCAAAGAAAGAATATTACCAGAATAAATCCACACTTGCAAGGGAACATGCAATTCAGTGAAATTATTGTTTAAAAAACAAACCATAAGAAATGAGATTTATGTGTCTCACGAAAGAAAATCCAATGTTTAAGGTAGATAGAGATCATTTATTTACATACATATTTTTTCATTATATAGATTGTAACAAAATAAACTAGGAGTAAATATTTTTAAAAATATCACTTAAAAATATTAAATATTACTGATGTTATTTTATACATTTTAATCAGTTTCAAGTATACGAAATAAATAAGCCTATTATTATTAATCTGACATAAATGTGTTAAACAAAATCTACAAAAAATAAATATATGCATAATCCAATTCTATCAAAACCCGTAAATGAACCCATATTGCACTAATATTTAAACAGCCATCAAACGCCCAAAAACGCTCCAATTCTGTTTGCAAACTGGGGCCAATAGCGCGATCGACCAGACGGCTAACCTCCAAACAATTATCGACTAAGCAGGGGCAATCAATCGCGGACTGGCGGCGATCGGCAGCCACCGGACGCGTTGTCGCAAGCAGCGGGCGTTTGCGAGCGACGAGTCTCGATTCATCGGCTGACTTATGAGGTGTTGGCTCGTTGCTCGCGCCCATAACCCCCATAATGCACTGCTGGTAAAGGTACCGCCGCCGCGGGCCCTTCTGCGGCGAACGCGTGATTGATGACGGGACAATAACGCGAACAGCGGCCGCTTCCCATTGACGACGCCAAGTGTTCATTGTTCGCGCGTATAATGGCTGTGTCGCCAAGCCCGACAAATCGCTTTGACGTTTGTGGGGACGAAGTCCCGTGTTTTCACGAGGCACGGTTGAGATTTTTGGTTTTTTTTTAGCGGAGGACGGGCTTAAGTTGCTTGCAAACTTTTATAAAGAGTTTTTTAATCCGAAAAAATGAAAAAAAAAATGCACTTGCGAATACAACATTTTATATAATATTCAATAAATGTAATAAAATCTTATGTTTTACCTTATAAATTTGAAGAAAATGGAAGTTTATTATTGAACGAATTTCTGCGTACAGTTTACTAACAGAATTATAAACACGTTAAGTATTAGAAGACATATTCAGCATTATCGCGATATAAAGTTCTTAGTTTGATTTTGACCCGCATCTTGACTATTGTGAAAATGTCTCTTTTTTTCTTTTGTCCTTTCTTTCTCTCTGTTATTTTGTTGTATTTGTTAAAAAACTTCAATTACCATCATGTATTTACGATTTTTGATATCAGTCTATGTTTATCATTAAAATAAACTGATATTCTTACAAAATGAAAATCAAGAAAAGTTTTTGTAATTTTACGTAAGTCTATATTTCTTAATTTTCAAATAAAAAAATGTATGTAAGATAGTACGGGGACCGAAATTTAATTTGTATTTCGTTAACACTTTATTTTAACAGTGAACAGTAGTTTTATTGACGATAGTCCTACGTGGAGACCAAATTTTGATTAAGATAAAAAATCATAAACAAGTTGAAGTTTAATCCGTTTTGTGCTTCAACAATGATTATAAATTTTGCCCTATTTTGACAGCAGTAATTGATTAATTAATGGCGATACCATTATTACAGGTAAGTAGAACAATACCAACTTTGTTCGTTAAAGTTTAAGTTAAAGGTGATATTTCGCGAAAATTTGATTTTATAATTTTCTATGGGTGTTGTACTAAATATTCTCGAAATTTGTTTAAACAAATATTTTATTGTTTCCTATGGAATGTAAGGATTGCGTACTTAAACATCGTGCAAACTTTAGCCTTGGTGAGATTAATGTATTGATTAATGTATTGGACTACATTATTCTTCTTTTTTTAAATTTATTTCAGCAATTTAAACCTTTCAATAGCAAAGGTTATTTTGCACGATTATATTATCCTAAAGCGTGCACAATTAAAATGTGCACGATTCTCACGTGCACGGTTTTTAATGTGAACGAATCGCATTGTGCCTTTTGTGTAACGTATTATGTGTTACTCTGATAACTATTATCAATATCAATAAAAATCAATATTTATTTTAAAAGCACGGAAGTACATTAAATCAAAAATATGCGAAGCAAATGTGCAAACAAACGTTATGGTGGGATTGTTAAGCAGGATTAGTATATAAATTGTGCGATGAATTAGAATCATGCAGTCTATCACTTAGGAAAAAAAGAAACCAATTCCGTAGTCTCCACCACACTCAAAATGTTTTGGTAAGTTTAAGAAAATAGTTTCAGTTTAAATTATTAAACATAATAAACATATTTAAATTATTGCAAAAATTAGATTAGAAAAAAACTTCAACAATCATTTATTTACGTTAGTTAAATTATAAATTATATAAATGACCATATTATCATTCTTTTTCATACAAATGGTAACTAATTATATACAATTCTGATTTTCGACAGGTTTCATAAAAAAAAGACTAATTTTTTATCATCAAGCTTACTTGTATTGGTTGTACATATTAGCCTTACAATTGGAAATCCGATACCACAACATTTAAAATATGAAAAAGTAAATGGAGCTTACGTTCTCCAACCGTCAGAGGAAACTGCAGGACAATATAAAAAAGTAAGTTTTAAAAATTCGATTTAAACAAATATTGCAATCAATCATTTTTTATTCTGTTTCTGTTCTGTTCTGTTCTTTCTTCTATCTGTTCTGTTCTGTTTTTCATGAAAATTTCACTTTTAGGCTGCAGTTGCAACAAGTTCTAAAGAGTGTGCTCTGGTTGGTGAAAAGATACTGAAAAAAGGTGGATCCGCTGTTGATGCTGCCATCGCAACAACTTTGTGCGATGGTGTTGTATCTATTCAAGGGTAATTATTTTGCTTTATCTATAATGAAAATAATTAGTTAAAATAAATGAAAAACTGATTTTTGTTTGTTCCTTTGAAAGGCTTGGTATTGGAGGTGGATTTCTAATGACGATCTGGGACGCTAAAACTCAAAAGGCTTACTTTTTAAATGCACGAGAATATGCTCCTAAAGCAGCTCATGAAAGAATATTTACTAAACAGAACGAACAGGAAGCAGCATTTGGTAATTGTGATATCATAAATAATTTTACAATAAATTACAGTTTAAATAATCCAATAAATGTTTAATGTTATGTGATTTCTAATGAGAACATTCAGGTTTCAAAAAATCGTATAAAAGAATAAGAATCGTAGAAGGAGAATGCTCTTGGGAATATAAATAATTTAATGCCAAAGAAAAATGTTAAAATTTTTTCTCACTATAAACGGCATGACATTATGTATTGAAAAAATTGATCACTTATTTTACTTAATACTGTCGGCATTAAATATTGTGAATTTCAATCTTGTTATGTAATTTTAGGCATGATGAAAAATATTTTGAGCATCTGTCTTCTAATTCTAATTTGTTTGTATTTTTGCTTTGTTTTTATATTTATTTTTTGTAAATTAGTTCTTTTTCAAATTCGCATCACAATTTATATTCAATAATTGTATTCAATAATTGTATTTTTTTTTTTAAATTTAGGAGCTAAAGCAATTGCAGTGCCTGGAGAAATCGCTGGATATTGGGAAGCTCATCAAAGATTTGGTAAATTAGACTGGGAAGACCTTTTTGAAGATGCAATTCGAATTTGTGAAGAAGGAACTGCCATATCAAGATATGTAGCTAATGATATTAGAAAAGTAACTGACAATTTAAATAAGCCTCAATTTTCGTCGTTGAAGAATCTTTTGATTAGTCCAAGAAGAAGTGCAAGAGAAGTAAGTGTTACAATTAATTTATTGAGATTAATATTATTCTTTAAAACTAAATTTTAATATTCAATAAAATCTTTAAAGGCGGACGCTCCAGTAACCTCCGAGGATCTTTGCGACGTAAGTATTTATATAGAATATTTAACATATTATTAGATATCAATCATCATAAGAAATTGAAATATTTTAGGTAGGTGATATACTTAAAAAGAAAAAGTTGGCTCAAACACTGAAAAAAATTCGAGATGGTAAAAGAGACATATTTTACGAGGGAGAAATTGCAAAAAATTTAGTCAAAGACATACAAGGAGCAGGAGGAATCGTTACTTTAGAGGATTTCAAAAATTACAAGTATATACAAAAACTTACTACATATATATACAAATACTTTTACGTTATAAACTTTTAATTTGATATATTTCTTAAAATTAATTTCATTTTATTAGAATCTATAAATATATTATAGTTTGAACATTTCATTACTCTAATCTTTCTTTTAAAAATATCAGTCTGCGTTACGTAATAATACAAATATATTACTTCACAGACCGCAATGGAAAGAACCAGTAAATACAACTATAAACGACAAGATTATGTATTCAGCTGCTACGCCCGGCTCCGGTGCCATTCTGGCTTTTATAATGAACATTTTCGAAAAAATCATACCTAATGCACCTAACGAAAATGTCATGTGGCAACGAATTGCAGAAACCTTCAAATGGGCCTACGCCAGAAGAACTGAATTGGGTGACTATATTGAAAGACCTGAGTATGTCAATAAAAGATCCCAAGATGATTGTAAGATAGATTCTAAAGACGTAGACGCACTTAGGAAAGAAGGATACTTCTTTGTAGAACGAGGCGAACAAAAGTGGGATAAAGATTGTTTAATAGGTAATTTTATTTTATTCGATTGCTTAATGCCTTTGAAACGTTATAAATAAAGACTTTTTAATTTTATTCTAGCTGTGATGGTTAAGAAATTATTGTCTAAAGAATATGCTGCTGAAGTGATAGCTCTTATTGAAGATGATAAAACATACAACGATTATAAGCACTACAATGTTACAAAAGAAGGTAGGGTTGACTACGGAACAGCGCACACTTCCGTTTACGCAGAAGATGGATCTGCTGTAGCTGTAACATCCACAATTAATCAAATGTAATTCCACTTTCTATATTTTTTGTATACAAATTACAAATCTTTTTATTTAATGATTTTCACCATTTTTTTTCAGCTTGGGATCACTTGTCACATCTAAATCTACCGGTATAATACTGAACGATCAGATGGATGATTATTCCTACCCAGGGATCAAAAATGGGTTTGACATGGAACCTTCATTATTTAATTTTGTTAGAAACGGCACTAGTTTGCGTCCAATGAGTTCAATGGTTCCTACTATAATTGTATGTAAACTATAATTTAGATAACACCTTTTTGACTGCCTACTCATTAATATTATCAATCTATTCCAGCTGAATAAGGATAAAACCGTACGTCTTGTAATTGGATCTGCTGGAGGAACCAAAATTACAACTGGAGTAGCTCAAGGCATTGTTTTCAATTTATTGCTAGGAAAAAGTATTAGAGAATCAATTGATCATCCCAGGATTCATCATCAAGTAAGTAATCATCCTTAAATTTATGTTATATTATTAAACTTATATGCAGAATTAGATGCTTTACATAAATGCTTTATTATTTTTATCAAAAATTTGTCTGGGTAAATTATCTTATAAAAAGCCGAATTGTTTAATTTTTATGGCTATTAAAAAATTTTAAAAATAGCTTAGTGATCGCCTAATCTATTTTCGATCGCAAATAGGAATGAGAAGTCCATTAAAGGTCTTAAAAAACATTCAAATATCCTAAATAATACATAATAAAAAAATAATAATTAAAAAAATTTTCTTTAATTTTTATGTTCTTCTTTGTTTTTATAGATTTGGCCAATGGCTGTTCAAGTAGAGGATGATTTCGATCCCAACGTTCAAAAGTATTTGAAAAGTATCGGTCATGACCTTGCAGAATGGCGTATAATGCAAAATACTATGGCTGCTATTGCTGTGAATGGTCCAAATGATATTACCGCCAGTGGAGATTACCGTCGAGAAGGTAGTTCTGGTGGCTATTAAGTACCTGACATATTTAATAAACATTTATAAAGTAACTAGGATAATTAGACTTGAAACTAAATTAATATTTATTAATTATTTATTAATGTTAATTAAATGAAAGTACAAAAAGCGACGCATTTATGTAAATAAAATTAGAAATATCTTTAATAAAACTCTTTTAAAAAATATAAAATTTTTCTTTAAATAATTATACATCCATTTTCATAAATAAATTTGATTAATCTTAAGTAATATTGTCTTTTACAATTGTTTAGAAAGAGAAGATAGAAATGGACTAAAGATTAGTAAATAAATAGAATCGTAAAATATTTTATTTTTCTTCTGCAAAATACTCCAAAAAATAACAACTAATGCTTTTTATCTGTCTCTCAAAATATTATTATTTAAAGTAAATGCTACATGAAATTTTAGGCTTTATTGAAAATAATTACCCGCATTATAATGCATATAAAAGAAGTTGCTATTGATTTTAGAACTACGGACACGTCTGAGTGTGCAGAAGACGTATCTGTCGTCTCGGTAATAAATCGCATGTAATACACATTTAAGCTTATCTAATATTTAAAGTAGTGCGATATATTTTAAGTATATTATGATAAGATTTTCTTGAAATAGAAATCATAATGGAGAGGAATTGATAATTCTGAAGGTTTAGATCTCTTATTATGTCGGAAACTACAGGTGTTTGAATAGTCGAATAGATGGCACCGAACATACTCTACACAAAAAAAATCTCACGCCTTTATTTTGTATATCTATATATACGAAAAGACAAAGGCGTGTAGAGTTTTTTTGTGTAGAGTATGTTCGGTGCCGGATAGATCATTATTCGTATCTGGATATTGCTGATTTTCATGGTTTAGAACCATCGGAATTGAATGTTGTTCGGATCGGAACTATAGCGCTTATAATATATATAATAAGGTTATTACCTTCCATAAGTTCATCAACTGATTTACTATGAATTATTTTTATTTTTATTTAAACTATTAGCAGATTCCTTCTGTTAAATAAAAGAAAACAGTTTAAACAAGCATAATAAAACAACTTGAAAATTTAAAAAAAAAAACGGTTTTCTATATTTCACGAACACGCCAATACGGATTAAGAAAGCACACAAAGGCCACATTCAGAAATTTCGGTCTTTAGAATCTTTAGAAATATCGAGTCAAAAGCTTGAGAGCAATCTTACAGCGCGATATTGAATCTTTTTCAAATATATGATTTTCCTAGCACAATGCCACAGGCCGCAACGGCGCGCGAGGCAAAGGATTTTCCGGGCGCGAACAAATTCAAAGCTGCGACGACGACGGGCGCGTACCAACGTTTTCACAAGCTCTTCTTCTTATTTGTGCGCTTTGCCTTCGACTTGCTAATGAAACCATTAAGCATCGCGCGGCACGGACCGTCTCATTTCCTCAGACCATCCTATTTTCCTTTAGCATTCTTGCGAGCGAAATGAAAGCAAACGGAGGGCCGAGGCAGAGGGTGAAACAAAGCAGCGCCGTTCGAAACCAGTCGACGAGGAAGTGAAAATAAAAGATGTGCGCTTTGTACCTAAAGATGAACTATCCCGCCTTTTGCAGGTGAAAAAAAAGAGGCTTTTTACCTGTAAATTAAACCAGAGACTTTTAATATGCTGAGTAATTGTTAACGATTTGATTTACCTTTTCACTTCAGAGGTATGTTTTTATCGATTAAAAATAGCATCTTCGTACTAATAATAAAAGAAACGTATGTCTATAGACTTTTTGCACGAAAACGATAGTATTCCACTTTTTTGGTGCATTTCTTTCGCGCAACAAAAAAGAAAAGGCGAACAGACCATCCTCGGCAGAGCCGTCGAAATTGAATTCCGCAGGAATTAACGCGGAACGACGTCTGCTGCTGCACAGGCGAAAAAATTCTTTCCTTCCCATTGGAATTAGAACGAGCGAACTCGAATCGACAACCCGTCTGAGAGGTGGAAGTAAGAATCTAGACGCGAAACAAAGAGATCGAAGATGAAGAATGATGAGTATTAGAGAGAATAGCATCTTTGTCTCTTAAAGTAGATGAAATTGCACGGCTGATTCTAAAATTTTACTTTTTTGCGATTGAAAAATTTGTATATGCAACATTTAAATGTTTATTCGTTTTCTAAAGTTGTCTGACTTGAACAAGACGTTACTACTTACAATACGACCAAACTGCGTACGATTGCCCAATAATTCTTATATCCACGACGCTTAGAATTTAAGTTCATTTAATAAAGTTCGCCCCCCACTTACTTACCTTCTAATATTACCCAGCGCGCTTTCCTCCGTGCTCACCAGTCGCCGGGAGGCGTGCTTAAAAGTTCATTCACTTCATAAAACTCAGACAACGGCTAAAAAGCTAAGCCAGAAAAGGTCCCGCGAAAAGAGCGGCCGGGAATTTACCGGATCGGGTATTCCGTAGCTGCTCGGCGACGCGCACCAGAGATCGCGCGTAAAAATGGGCAGATGCATTTTACGAAAGGAAACAAGGGAGGGACGACGGCGGCGGCGGCGGCGGCCCCCCGACGCATTTACACATAAATACTCGTTACTCGGGCGCTTGTTGCTCGCTTCGGAAGAGCGCACCCGGAGCTTATTCCGGCGAGTTTACGATAAGAGAGGCAGCCCCCTCTCTCGCCCCGAGGAGAACTTGCTGATGCAATTTAAACTTTTTTAGCTAAAACGCGCGCGAGGAGATGTTATATTGATTCCGTGGGACTTTTTTAATAAGTCGTACTGAGCGCCGCAATGAAGCGGATCCCTTTTCTCGAAAAGTTTCGCGATAATTATTAATGCCTTTTCGGACATTTCACCGGGTTAATGAAAAAGCGAACGTGTACGGGTTTTAAGGGCGGGTTTTTAAAAGTTGAGCAACTCGGTTCGAAAGGCGCACGATGAAAAAAATTATCAATTTTTTCAAACTATTTTCGAAGAAAGTTTAATAGAGATGAACTTTTTAATATACGGGATAGACTGTTTTACTTATAAGTCCCTTACATTATTAAGGGGAAGTTCGCTAATAGTAATTTACTATTTAGCTTCATTACGAAGTTGCATTACTAAACTTCGCCCGAAAACTTCCTATTACGAATATTTGAAAAAAATCTTTATGAAAAATTTCAAAATTAAAATTGTTACAACTCGTGTTCGAATCCATAAATTAAAAAATAATTAGTTCGTCCTCCTATCGAAACAACAATTCGCCAACTTAAATCACTCTTTAACGGAAGTCAAGAACCTCATCTTCCCTCAACATTTCCAGCAGCTAGCAAAATTTAATCTCCCGGCAGTAAACGGAAGAGCTCCTCGGCGATCTGAAGAGCAACAATATATATATATATATATATCCCGCGGCGATCTCGCGCAATTCGAGTCGCCGTTGAAATAGCGCTGGTCAATCATTAGGCCGGACAACTGGTGGCAGTTGCGTCTCGTCACGTCCGCGTTTACGACTCTGGCTCGCGACAATAAGCGGCCGATAGAGACAAAAGCCCCGGTCCCAGTATACATATAGACAATCCGCTCGTCCAGCGGCGACGTCGTTACCCACGAGGATCACGTATGCTCCTCGGCCTCCGCGTCACGTTCCTCTCTCTCTCCCTCTCTCTCTCTCTCTCTCTCTTCTTCGACTGCGGCGTTCTATACGCGTGTATGTGTGGGCATTGTGCTCGCCTCTCTTTGACAATATAATTACGTTGATTCCGCCGTATAAGGAATGCGTCTCTCGCGGAGGCGGCCGACCGGCCGAGGATTCAACAATTCATGAAGTTTCTAGGCCATTAGTTGCGCGCTGATCAATCCTAAAGCTGGAGGAGGATGATGTATTTTGCCCGAGTGATTAATCGCCAGTGCTTGCCGAGCGTATGGGGGAATTTAATGTAGTGATTAGGGTATTAACGCTGAGGTAGAAACTGTTAAATTTATTTGCTTTAATGGCGAAATTTCAAGTGGGCAAGAAATTAGCTTTTTATTAAAGTGCGCTATTCCTGTTATACAGAGGAGACATCCATATGAGTGTTTAAAAAATCACGAATAAATACATTTTCTCCGTCACATTAAGCTTCGTTCAATTTCTATTAATAATACCAATTTATATTCAACTTTACACGATTAAATACAGATAATTTATTTTCAATATATAAATTAACAAGTTGCACCCCGATTGTGCTCATTGTATTACAAAAATATATAGCAATTTACAGTCGAAGACAATCAACGTGTGACAAATGAACGCACGACCGAACGGAAGAACTCTCCGACAATCAATATTCTATAATCCAATTAAAACACACGCGTTAAGCCGAAAGGCAAACACTCGTCCTTCTTAAAGTGGCGGCGGGAATTCGCGCCACTCGTTAATCAACCCAGCTTTCAGCGGAACGAAAATCAGCGATCGCAGCTGCACAAAGCTCGGGAATGAGCGCGATTGCGGAGCCTGGAGAGCGTAAACAAACGCGAAAGCAATGCTCGGCGCGAAGAAACAGAGAGAGAGAGGCGCGCAGGCGCGATTCGACGGGTAAATAAGCGATTTTGATTTAGCGCCCTTCCCCCGCCCCCCGTCTAAACACACCCGAGCGCGATTTAATTAGGCGGCCTTCCGCTGATGACTTGTTTGAAATTTTCCCCGAGAGCTAATTGCGACTGTTTTGGAAGGCAGAGTTTTGCCGTTAGCGGAGATGATTTGTCGATGAATCGTCTAATCAGTTACATGAATTTTTCATAAAGATCGTACAATCAAGAAATTTTGAGCCCCAGAAGTAGATTCATTTTTTTCTCAAAACGCTTATACATTTATAACTCGCTTTAGCTTAAAACAGAAAATGTTAAAAAATTACATCGAATAATATTTAGGAACAAACTACATTTGCCATTTCGCTTGCAATAAGTGCATTTTTCAATTGTTTACCAACAATCTGTTCGAGCTCGAAGCAAAATTTCATTAAAGCTAAAATAAACTTTTCTCCGCCAAGTTCCGGGAAGAACCGGCAGGAGCCAAACATGCGCAGAACGAAGAAATCTTCAATAAAACATTCTGCAAATATCCAGACTGCTTTGTGGGAAAACTCAACACCTGCGGTAAATACCTATACAGCAACAGCCCCCCCCCTCCCCCCACCCATTTACCCCGCTGGCCGTCGAAGCACTGCAGAGCCAGAAAAAGAAGTCGGGGAAAAAGCAAAAATTTCCTCTGTCGTCCGAGCGCCGATCGATCGGCCAAATGAAAGACTCGGAGAAGCAGTGAAAGCTCGGGATAGATAGACGGAGCAGAGACAGAGGAAACGGAACTAAAGGGATTCGATTACTCGGCCGTGCGATTGTCCGGCGCCTTTAACGGAATTACCGGAGGCGCGTGTAAATACGGGATTATTGCGGTCGGCTTTCCTTTTCAAGGCTCGAAAAGCCGCCGAGAGAGAGAGATAAACGCGACCTTTCGACGAGTCGATGTATTTGCCGGCTAGATTATAGACTCTCCGGGAGGTGCTCGAGATAAGCTGGGTATAGGTTATGGAGTAGGGGCTGCTTCGTTATCTCGGAGCTTTAATTGCGAACGATCGTTTAAGAGTCGAAGAGACGACGATCTGGATTTTTGGAGGCGACGCGTCGCGCCAAAGTTTAATTGTTATTGCGCTGACTTTCTTAACCGTTAATTCCTGGCGTTACAGTTAAGGATTTAATGTTAAACTTTCTTAAGTACCGAAAGCGATAAAGGATTCGGAAGGTTGAATTTGGGTTAATTTCGATTAAGGAGTAAATTCTCTTGGACTAATTGGCGAATTTGAAGATTTTCGACAATGAACAGAACTTTAATAAACTTCAGACCTAAACGTCTCTCTTTAAAAAAGAAATCAAGAGAACTGAGTTATTTAACATTCTCATTTCGAATTTCGAGAGTAAGCACGCAATCCTGCACAAAAACCTCGTTCAAACGAGGAAAAATGCATATCCTCCGTTCGTACTCCTTTTTTTGCTACCCTCGAAACATCCTCCTGTATCTGCATTTTTATTTCCCTCACCTTTTCCGGGCACAGATATTTTCGATCCCGAACAACTCCTCCAGCTTTCTTTCTCTCCCGAAAGCTTTTCGGGCCGCGCGTCGCGAAGATATGTTTTCCTTCGGCGGCGCACGAAACGGACGCCCGCGTATATGAAAATTCTTCGGGGGAGAGCGGCGTCTCTCCGCTCGGCCGTCGGGTGAGCCGCGCGCGACTTGTCGTGAAACGACCCACGTAAAATGGCATTCGAAATGCATTGGACCCGCGGAGAACCGACTCGGCATGGGGTGGCTCTCTTTGAATTTCTTAAAGCAAAATCTTCCTGCCGAGATGGGATTTTGAGAGGTCATTTGAAATGCCGTCTGAAATGCCGCTATCGTTCGATTCAAGTGGATTTTCGAACGTCTATGGTTTATCTGAATTCGCTTGATCGAATAATTATTGTCGCTTTTGTGATCGATTTTTTTAACGTTATTCAAGAAGTTATATCATCGAATCGACAGTGAAATACCAAAGACTTACATTATGAATGCCGAAGACTATACCGTACACCAATAACTTAATAATTCATATTTTCCGAGTGCATCTATTTCCAGCGGGATACTCCGCCGCGCAAAAATTCCTAAAATACCAGCCGTCCGGCGAAGGAGCTCTCCGGTATATAGATTTATGCAAGAAAACGTACACTCCCTTCGCAAGAATAACACGGTGGCGCTTTCCTTCTCCTTCGTCTCTTTTCCAGGCGCTGGTCACCGGGACAGAAAGCAGAGCCCTGAAAAGGGCGAGTCTTTTCGTAAGAAACGAGGTCGAGCCGCAAGAAAGACCCGGGGAAAAGAGACACGTAAGAGGATGAGGGAAGGTGTGGCGTGCTCGCGTAGGAAAAGCCAGGCGGCTATAAACAATGGAAACTCGAGTGTCCGGCGTGGGTCAGGAGAGAAGAAAGGTGGCCCAAGTGCGCGCCGCGGCAGCTTCATCCCAGGATGAGACGACGAGCGGAAAATAAATTTACGGGAGCTGCTGCCGCTGCCGGGTAAGCCGGCGACTGAATTGTCGCGGGAAGACTGTGACGCTTGACGGCCCGGAGATGAAGAGAAGAATGGCCGAGTCGAGAGAACGAGACCGAACGAGCGTCGTTTGTCATCCTTCAAGCTCGCCCCTGCTTCTTTTTTAGAGGGTTATGGCTGCGATGATGAGGAGAATATGTATTCAGTTTATTTTTCGCGGTTATGGCGTCAGGATGGGAAAAACTGAAGATGATCATCTGGTTTGTAACGTTTAGAATAAGGTTTACAAGATTCGATTTCTTTTTGGTTTGCGCCGTTACCTTCTACCATCACCAAGATAAGCTTTATAATAAGAACGCTAGGCGCACACACTGTATATGAAATGTTTTTAATTATTATTAAATTAAGGTAAAAGTTCGATCGATTTTATCAAGTTTGATTTTATTAAGTTTGAAAACTCCAAAATATTTTATTGCGTTACACGTTTATTCCATTCATTAAATGAAATCGTGATTTAATGCTTCATTTAACCAGGTTTAATCATTGAAAGTAGAAGATTATTTATTTGCCACTGATGTATTGATTGCAAATAATTTATTATTAATGATTAATAAATCATCTTGTATCATTTAATATTTTATGGATTCAATTTTATTTGTGTAAAAGGTACGATTATTACATAAATGCATTAGGAAAGATTTATGAACAAAAATTGAATTATGCTTTTACCGTGAAAATAATTTGTGATTGCGTAATTCAAAAATTCTAAATCTATTAGTATTAAAACTGAAAGTCAAGTAAACTTCCCAAATATGATTTACTGTATTTCAATGATATCATATCAATAAAAGCCATTGTTTTTTTAGCAATTATAAAGCGATGAACTAAATTATGATATCATATCAATAAAAGCCATTGTTTTTTTAGCAATTATAAAGCGATGAACTAAATTATTTACTTCATCGCCAAAGCAACCGAACAGCAACAAAGTAGAACAAAGTAATACCAAAGCGTCCAGAGGAAGGCAGCTTACGAAACGCGTATCGTTTGTCATCCTTCCGGCCGGCCAAGAGAGATGAACTCGGCAAAGACACAGGAAGGAAGTCCAGTGCTCGCGGGAGGAAAATTTCATAACAGGGCGAGAAAAGCGAAAGGGGTGATTGAGGACGCGGAAAATTGCGGAAGTTCGCAGAGGGAGATGAACCCTCGAGGAAAAGTGGCCGGATAAAAAAGTTAAACAGCGGAACAATTAATCTCGAGGCGCAGCGCAGCCGGACCTCGCCACTCGGATGCTCGCCGAGTAGCTTCGCTCGGGAGTTTTTCGCGGGCGAAGCTTTTTGCGAAGACGCCCTGCTGATGGATTGTCCGAGTCGCTGTGCTTATCAACGAGCCGTTTTGAATGAAATAATTCCAAGTCTGATTCGTGCAGAGACGAAAAAGGTCCGAATATGCTTCAGCTCTGATTAACCTCTCTTATTTATTGGCTTATTATGTAAAGTAGAAATGTAAAAGTCTAAAAGAGTGAATAAAAGTATATCGAAAAGCAGTAATCAGAAATAGAGTGAAAATAGAATGACGATAAATAAAAGTGAAAATTTTAAGGAAGAATTTCGCAAGCTCTAAAATATAGAGATACTTGAGCATTTTCTAGTAAGTCACGTCTGGCGCGATCGTAAATCAATGTTGTTTCGACTTACGCGGCCCGACTTTTTTTTTTATCTGGAGTCGTAAAAAAAATTTGATCGAATACGCATTTTCACGTTTTTTTCCCCCCTCCACATTTTTACTGCGTATGCAGTTTAGATTATGCTTTCAAGCACTTAGAAATTTCATGTTTAAAGGAAGGCATAAAATTTTCAACGCGAAAAATTTCAAGATCCGAACCTTTTTATACCCATATTATTCTAAGCATTCTACAATCTACTTTATTAAAGTTTTGACTTTACACCCCGCGAAAAACGAACGCATCGCACTCTGGAATTTCCGAAAATCCCGGCCAGCGACGCGTGAAGAATTCCGAAGAGAGCACTATGCGCGCGCGTTCCAACGGGGAGGGGGAGATCGGACAGGGCCGCGCAGTCGGAATAATTATTCGCCCGGGTTTGCATGCTAATTTTGAGGTCGCGTTTGCCTCCCGATGTCCATCGAGTGCTCCTCCCGGTCGCGCGCGTAAAGCAATCACGAGGCTTTTCGACGCTGCTCTGTCATTTCGAGGACGGTAATCAGATGAGCGCGCGCCGGGCTTTTCAAAAATAATCCGGTAATGTACCCCCGCCAAGCGCGAATCTTCTTTGCCGGCCGGAGAGAGGAAGAGCGATGGGAATGAGATTGAGTTTGGGGAAAAGTGGGAAGCTCGATCTGATGGACTAATCGCGTTCGTGGAAATTAGAAGCGAATCACTTTCGGCAATGACGTGGATTGGATTCTCGGGTTTTCATTGGAATTAAGTCGGTGATAAGAAGAATATTATTAGCCTCTCTTCATTAAAATTTTAATTGTTGAGAATTTTTACTTGATTGATTTTATATGCATCTTTTTAAAATTAATAAATATTCGAGTAGTAAAGTTTAACATTACAAGCAAACTGTTTTTAGGGTATCTGATATAATTATTCAGAGATTGATGTACCTTCAAACGTCAGTCTAAGCTTCGAAGATGAGTACACCGACTATCTTTGATCTACACTATACACAGCAAGAAGAATTACTTCATAAATATAAACTACGATCACTCCAAAGCACCGCTAAACAAAAGTTGCGTAACCGAACTTTGTCTTCAATCTCAACGATTATCATCCCATTAAAAAATCCCAAGCGACCATAAACCACCGGTCGCTCGATTAATTGGCCGCTTATAAATCAATACATATCCAGCTTGTTATCCGGAAAAATTAAACTTCCTCCTCCCGCGCATTTCCAATCTCGCGACAGGCAAAGAAAAGCCGATCAACCGGTCCGGAGAAAGGCGAGAGGACGATTTATCATCCCCCTGCGAATGCGAGCTCGCGTAGGTGGAAGCCGCGGCAAAAAACTCGAGAGAAGGAATGGAAAGTATTTTCCTCTTTTCTCTGGCTCCTTCTCGCTCGCGGCTTTTATCGTCCGAGTGGAGGAGCGGGCAGGGAGGGGGGACGGGGGGCTTTAAGGGATCGATTCATCCATCCTAAGCGACGAATTGCCTGCCAGTGTCGCGAAACAAAAATTCCGAAATGATCGTCCTGCAAGAAGGTGCGCTCCGTAATTATTGCGCGATCGTTCAACCGGAGCGAAAAAATTGTTCAATCTTCGTTTAATAAAATTAAAATTTGCGGTTTTAAAGCTAGCGAGTTGCTGTTCGTAATTTTAAATTTCGATTGATCTTTGACTAGTGAAAAAGGTTTGTTAATTCAATCTAAAAACCCAACTTATACAACAGAGTTTTTAGTATTTCTCTAAAAACCGCTGTACGCCTAGCCGGCGCGAAAATGCGAATAAAATCCGATTCATTAGTCCGACGACAGGATGGCAGACAAGTGCGCCAATCATATAAACAGCGCGTCTGAACGTAACCCCGGCGGCAAAAATTACTGCAAATTGAACGATTGTCGCTCTCTCTCTCTCTCTCTCTCACCGTCTCTTCCCACTCCCGACGAGCGACAAAGCGCGTTACAGAAAATTTTCGAACGCACCGCGTACACCCAGGGGTCTGGTTCGATTGAGCTTTCGCCAGACGAACGCCGGAAAAAAGCGGGAACTGGAAATAATTCGCCGGTCCGCGCCGAAATGAAGCAACGGGAAATTCGCGCGCCGGTTCTACCTGCTTTTCGGCCCCTCTTTTCCTTCCTCTTTATCCGCCGTTCATCGGTGAAAAATGTTTATTTTAGGTCTCGTTGAAATTTATTCCAGATTAGAGCGGTTTATGGAAATATAAGAGCCGGAGGAGCCACGCGTACGGCTGAATATGCAAGAGTTTCTGTGAAGCTGCGTTATTAGTTAAAAGTTTGGGACTAAATAATTGGCTGTAAAAAATAAGTAAAAAGTCGCAGTCAGCTGATCTTAAGTCAGTTGGTACGATTTCGGTGGCTGGTCTTACTCTTAAACTTATCTAATATTTATTATAAAACTAGAGGAACTTCGATTATTTTTCCTTGAGAGCTCGGGCAAGACATATTTTTCTTTCTGCAATTATATTTTCTAATTTCATTTTTTAACTATTTTACAATCTATTTTATATCTACTCTGTTGTTTAAGAATAATAGTAAACGTAAAAACAAAGGTTATTTCGAAATTACAGTTCTCCATATTTTCACGAGTTTTTTTATACACTCG
This sequence comes from Ormyrus pomaceus, assembly GCA_900474385.1. Lineage (NCBI taxonomy): Eukaryota > Metazoa > Arthropoda > Insecta > Hymenoptera > Ormyridae > Ormyrus > Ormyrus pomaceus. The sequence continues at coordinate 26,390 of UCOM01000265.1, forward strand.
GAGTTCGAACCGACGAAAAGTTTTAAGTACTAATTAATAAGGTTCATAATTAAACTACTCAATTTTTTGACAGGAGTGACTCTATTTATAGCTATTGAGCAAAAATATTACAGTGAAAATTTGTTAAAAATTTTTAATAAAATCATTAATGAAAACTTTTAATGGATTCAATTATGCATTTATCAAGCTATTTTCTCAAAAATTTCAGAGAGCTTGTTTAAAACTGCTGAATTATCACAAACAACTGTAGTCAGACAAACAATAATAATAATTTCATAACTCAATAATTTAAAAAAGTTCCAGACTATACATTTCAAATTATACGAATTCATAAGAGTACAGTCTGATTTAGAACCCGTTAATAATAGCAACTAACAATTAATGCGCAGCCAAAATCCCTCGGAAACTTCGACGAGCCCAAGATCACGAGCTTGACTCGACGCAGAGCAAATAAAGCTTAAAAAAAAACCCTGGAAACTACGCACGAAGGCCAAAATTTCCAGCGGCAAACTCGGATTGTCCAATATTGACGCTTCGTACGCACCGAATTCCCCGTCGTCAGTGCGTTCCATTGTTCAAAGAGAGTTCAAAAAGCACCGCAGACAGTCAAGTACACATAATGGCAGGGGGACGTTAAGTCTTTCCCTAACGGTTGTCGTTTGCTCATCGCGAGAACAAGCTCGCGTATTACCCTGGTCACAGTGAGTATCGGGTCGAGACAATGCCGATGAGATCTATCGGTGAATGATATGGTCCGCGGTAATTTTTTAAGTCATATTTTGGTACACATTTGTTTTTTAATCAAGAATCATTGTGTTAAAAAAATATTTAGTTTCTTACATCATTTAAATTGGATGATTATAATTGAATATTATTATATTATTTATTTAATTGATTATTTTTTTCGCGTTTATCGAAAATATGAGATTAAATCAGAAATTCCTTTAAATCTATGTTTAATTTTGTTTTTATTTCTGTCTTTTGGTCAATTCTGAGGTTATTGAAAAACAATATAGATTCAAATTAGTTTCAATGACAGTGCTAAATATTTGCCAAACGGTTCTTGAATTTATTCATAAATTGTACATAAATTATGAATAACCTGTGATCAAGTAAAAGCTGAACTTTCGTACCACGATTTTGAAACCTCACAGATAAACAAATATAGATGCTTGGCTAATTACGCGTCTTCTAAAATTCACAGCTGAGCAAAATTTCTCCAACCCGCTCCTTCTGATTATTCCGCATCAAGACCTCACCCGCAGTATCAAAACACTCCATCATTCGCCAAGACTCTCCAAAAACGAGGCGCAGTCAATTACGCATGCCGACGTCGTTCCGCAAGACTCCTCTCTCCTCAGTCGGCGCAAATCCCCGCGAATCTATCGCGCGCGGTCGTCTTTTCCTACTCCGTGCGGAGGCTTTGCTTTACGGGGCGCGATACAATGGCGCAAGACAATGGCGGGGACGACGTCTAGAGCAGAATAATATATAAAGCCGCCGTTGCCGCCGCGCTTCAGCCCTCAATCGCGGACGGGGCTGGCTGTCCCCCTCCTTCGAGGCGCATTGGTAATTGCTTGTGCAAACGCACAAATTGTCTGCGTAAACACACGCGGTTAGACGCGAGAGCGCACGTCGTCGCCGGGAGAGCGCGCCTGACGGCTCTCTCTGCGAATGTCGTCGCGGGCCCTTGCGGCTGGGAGATTTTCTCTTTTCGCGGTGGCTGTAGGCCGAGTTTGCCTTTTGCATCTGTTGAAGGATCGTGAGGAGAGGGGAGAATGTAAATTTATAGGTGCTGCACACGTGACACTTATTATTGTTATTAAAAAATGAAATAGTATTAGGAAAATTAATGCTTTTTTTAACGGAAAGAAGGAAAATTTCGTTTGCAAGTTACTTAATTATAACCGAGATAAATTTCAGGATTAATTAACGTATTTCGAACCAGCACGAATAATTCTCAAAAATAGTTATTCCTTACGCGCGTTCAGCTCAACCCATTTAACTCGACAACCCTCGGCATCAGGGCGTCTTCGCAGGCTCAGAATTCGCGGTGGTAAAAAAGTAGGAACGGTGCTCTCTCGGTTTTGCCTCCTCCCCGCCAGGAAAGTATAATGCAGAGCAGATGAGCCGCGAAAGTGCTAATACGTGCTCGTCTGATAATCAAGGGTTAATGGAGAGAGAAGAGCGCGTGGATTTTCTATGCGCCGACGTGTTTTATGCGCGCGTACCGTTGCGCTCTTGGAGCGGAAAGCTTTGTTTTCATTAACGGCGGAAGTGCTCGTGTTGCTTTATCATATGCTGATTTTTTTTCAAGATATGCGCGTGTTCAAGAATGTGATCGGTAGTCTGTAGAATCGGTATTAACCTGGCAGAAATTTGACGATAAAAACTAGTAAATTCATTTTAACACTATTAATTAGCCAGTTTGTTTCTGTAATTTTTAGTCAATTTAAGCAAATCGCAAATAATTATAAATATTTCTACTAGGGTTATTATTTATAAAGCTTCTTCTTTGTTAGAAATTAACAAAAAAAAAAGTAAAATAATTTTCAATATTAATTCTTATATTTGAACATTCAGAGCTTTCAATAAAGTATTAAATTTTAATTAAGATTTTAAATAAAAATAACAACTTTGTGATTTATTAATTGAAATTTTATCCCACACGAGAATTGAAAGTCAATTTCAAAATTTAATAATAACAAACAACGCGTCGTTGTGCGCGCAAAGTGGAAAAAGAGTGGGTGGATCGAGAGAAAGGCACGACCCTTGTCGTCCTTATTAAATGATCGAGAGTACCCTCGTGAAAACCGCGTCGGCGATGATAAACCACACCCTCCGAACAAGTGCTCAGTGCGCCGCGGTTGAAGCCGCGAACGCCGGTTGAAAGAGAGCCTCTGCAGTTGGTTAACGTCGTTTTCAATGCGGAGAGCAGCTTCTTCAGATTTACCGGGGGAAGCATTGTATGAGAGTTGTAGATTGATTCTATAATATAATTATTTATTCTTTTTAATACTTAGCAACATTCGGATTTCTAGCCTTTGAATGAATTTCGCGTTTCAGTCATAAAATCATCGGAGTAAAATGTTAACTGGCAAAACAAACAAGATTATCACAAGAAGATTCGCGACGCTTTTGTTGTGATATTGTTGCGAGACACCTTCCGCCTTCGACTAGCCCAATGGACCATCAGGAAATAACATCAAGAAAAAGTCAGAGAACGCGCTGCACTGTATTGAGATATCGCGTTGCACTTGAAACGAGTAATAATCATTAAACTGTTTTTATTAAAAAAAAGTATCAATAATAAACTATCATTCAAACGCTAGATAAGAATTATTAATAAAAAAAGCCTTTACCCCGGTCGACCAGTTATTTCAATAAATGCCCTCGCAGAGCGGAGCAACCGCGCTAACAACTGCAGAGGGTACAGTGGCAGTCGTCTCCGCGGTGCATCGGGCAAAGGTGACAGTCATTTCGCCAGCAGGGAGCTCGGCCCCCCGACAAGTCAGGGGGGTCTCGCGCGTCAGCGCTCGACTCGACAGCGAGTGTTTGCCGCAAGCCGCCGGGCGCATTCGTCTCCTTTCGCGGCTGCGGCTCGGCTCTGTGTGTGTGTGTGTGTGTGTGTGTACGTGAGTGCAGCGACGCTTTATCAACGATTGTAACGAGCTGTCGCCGTTATTGCCGGGACGTCTCCGCGGACGCTGACGCGGCGCTTCTAATAAAACGATCGCGACGCTGCTTATAAAGTAACTTGTCCGATGCCGCTGGGATAATGGGCCGCGGGAAGAATGGACGGGGGAAGTTCGCATTGTGCCGGAAAGTTGGACGGCGGAGTTTATTGCTGGGGGGAGAGTTTAAAGTTGGGTCGCTTTCTTTTCTTAGTTTGGGAGTGATTTTGCGGAGTTTGAGGATGATATCAATACGCGGATTTGCAGGGTTAAGGGGAGAGCTTTAATTTTGGTTGCGGGAATTGTCAGGCGATAAATTTTGCTTCGGAGAATGTTAAGCTTTCCGTTTTATTAATTTTTAATTTCTTAGAAATAGAATTTTTATTATTATTAAAGAATATTAATTTTACAGAACATTAATTTTATTTTCACAGTATCATTTTTATAGAACCTTAAAGTAGAAGCTGGTCGTCGTCCACAATTTTGTAAAAGTTTCTATAAGCCCGAACCGAATACAATAGTAGAATCTTTCGAGGAAGCTGCACGTCAAGAAGTCAGAATTTAACAAGTTGTCGCATAAAACTTCCTGCAGCCAAGTTGCTCGATTTGAGTTGTGTGTCATTCTGCAGTATTTCGATTCGGATTACGAGAGCGACAAGTCGTCACGTCGGCAGGATCGATACCCAGCTTGTCTTCGATTTATCGAACTTTTGACGGCGGAGGAACCTTTCGGCCCTCCTCTTCAGCCCGAGAATAACGACCAATAAATTCGAACGGTCTTTTGACGGAGCTACTCTCCCTCTCTCTCTCTCTCTCTCTCTCTCTCTCTGCCGTCCCTGTCAGACGTCGTGCAGTGTTAGCAACAAAAACATCTGGCGCGCGATATGATGCTTCACAACATTTTTTACGAGCCCTGCTGAGCTTGCCGATTATTTTTTACTGCGTTTTGATCAAAGCGGCTCAATGGGACATCAGTGTTAGGGTCTCAAATGAAGCACTGTTGAGAAAATATGGTATCGTATAAAGTCGCGAGAATATTCGAGAGTCGATGGTGGAGATGAATAAAGGTTATAAACGAAAATTTTGTACGTACATAGGATAAGATTTTCCTATAATAAAAGCAACTGTTTTGACTTACCTTGTAATAGAAAAGGATGATAAAAATTACTTAGAAGTATTAGGAAATTAAAATTTTCCACCAGAATGCTCTAAAAAAAATTATAATTATACAGACTTTTCTTCTAATATTCCCCTTAAATTCTCTTATACGTATAAAACATTATTTAACAGCACAGACACTGAATTTATCGAAAGCGAGCGCTTATTTATCAAAACCCTCGCAAGCCCTTTTACTCGGGCATTTCACCGTTTTTACAGTAGGAATAATAACATCAGCGACAAAGGCCCAAAGCAGAGCGAGCGCAAACAAACTCAAAGAGAAAGCTGAAGCGGCGCGGCTCTCGTTCAAAAAGCGGACTCGCTTCATCCTTGCATAAAAGCACGTAACCGGCGCGCGAAGAGCGCACTCGAGCTAAAGTTCGCCCCGCCGTTCATCATTCACCATCCGCCCCCTCGCCGCCTCCCCTCCCCACCCCGGTATGTGCTCCGTACACACCTGCAGAGAGAAAGGCGCTCGCGAAAAGTTTCAATAAGGCAGAGCCGGAGAGAGGCGCGATCTATTTCTCATAAAACGCGGCCGGGTCTGCTTTCGGGGCAATATCAAACGGCTCAGCGGGCTGGGGGAGGGAGGCGTGCGCGCAATTTTTTGACGCGCGCGGCTCTCGGCCCCCCTTTTATATTGTGCTTCTACGCCGAAAAGATATAACTTAATATACCCCCGGTAAGCTTATTTTCTAAAGGGATGTGTTCGGAGAGAGAAAGAGAGCCGGTGGAGCGATGCAGTTTTCCCGCCGGCTGAAATTACTTCCCAGTCTCTCATGATAAACGCGATATAAAGGTGCGCGCACTCGGGGAATTTCGACGAAACGCATAAGACTTTTAATAAACTTCTAACGAAGTACGAAGTCGCTTATTCGAGTGTTTACATTTTATGCTTTCGCGGAGGTGCTATCGAGCGTAGTATTTAATAAAGCTCTGAAAACTGGGAGTATTTTTAGTTTAAAAACTGCTTGAACTCCAGGAGCAAACGAACAAAGCCGAACCAAAAAACACCTGAATAAAGAAAGCATCGACCTACATTTCTGGAGCGACAGCATTTTACCGATAGAAAATCTTTGCTTTCGGAGAGGCTAAAAAACCGAGCTGAAAATCCCTCCTCGGAAAAACAACAAGACGTACAAGCCGAACGGCGCGCAGTACATTCCGGGGATTGCAGAGTACCGCGAGGCACGGAGCTCGCATTTTGATGCCGCGCTACACGTCGTGTTGTGCTGCGTCGTCGTCGGCTGCTGCTGCTGCTGCGCGAAAACAAAAATCTTAATCAGCTGCATCGACAGATTCGAGAGCGAACGAAAGGGGCGTAGCTTTCTGTGAAAAAAAAAAAAAAAAACAGCGGAACAACGAGACGGCGGAAAAGGGAGAATATGCGGCTTTTCGAGAAATGGAAGATTGTTTTATTTAATTTTAAACAAAAGAATGTTTTATCATGTTATTTTGTATTACATTTATGGTTTGTTTTCAAAAATATCGATGTACTGGCCAGTAAATTTTCGATTTAATAATATTTAAGTTGCACTAAAATATATAAGTGAGTATTAAACGACCCTATCAGTTTCCCAATCTTCCGCGAAACCTTACCCTTCAAAAAGGCAAAAACTGGCAGTCCCACACAGAACAAAGCTAAACGAATGAATCCACGCACTCTCGAAAAAGGAAGGCGAAACGCGAGAAAGAGGGAAATCGGTTGCCGGCGCAGGCCGCAAAATTTGATTTGGCGAGAAGTGCGGCGGGGGAGGGGGGCTCTCCGCGGCCGCAGGACGCGCGCATCGTCACCGGACATAACCATCGGAAAGGCTGTAACGACGTTCGGCCGCGCGTCGCTCGTGCGCCTCATGTAATTCGATTCCGGCGAGCGGAACGGCCGCCGCCGCCGCCGTGGAAAATGACCGCGCGCGATGTAATTCGAAAAGAGCGAGAGAGACAGAGGGACGGCGACAGACGCACCGGCGAAATTTCGGGCGCAATCTCGGCGCGAGAATTAGCCCCGATGTTCGCGGCTTCGCGAAGGAACATATGGTAGGGATTTTATGAAAACAGTTTTGTTCTCGTTTACTTTGATGCCTCGGTCTCGTTTACTGTGCTTCGAAGTAAATGAGAACGAGGAATGGCAGGGAACTGACTGCTAATGAAATCCAATTCAAAATTGGAAATCGGGACACTTCTCAATTAAAATCCAAACATACTTTCCAAGAATGGACTGCATGCTCTAAATTACCATTTTATAATTTACAACGAACCTTAATAAATATTAATCAAAAATATACATACCCCCGTCTAATCGACTCCCAATATTTCACTCCGCATCGTTTCGTACCGCTTACCGGCGATTAAAGCGAAGAAATTTATAGCGAAAGCATAAAGAACCTTTTTCCAGACAGCGAGGCAGGAAGAATGCAAGGGACAGTGGCCGGCGAGAGAGAAAGAGGGAGAGAGAGCGGAACTAAAAGGGCAGTGACACAGAATTTTCCGTCCTGGGGATTCTCGCTGTACGACCACTCCGCATCAATCAGTACGCATATCCCCGTATCAGACGAGCGACTGGATACGTGTGCGTGTGCGCGCGCTCGTCGAGATAAATTGCGCGCGCCGCGATCCAGCTTCGTTTTTTTTCGGTAATTCCTTTATTGCCGCTGGCAGCAGACGATTTTTGAAAGGCTATCTCTGACGGCGATTAGGGGAGTCTGAAATTTTGAAAGCTTTCGACGGCCTCCGACGGCGATCGATGGTTACAGGTTTTTCGTAGATCTTAGGGATGAAGTACACTTTTATGGGTGATACTTTATAAGAAGTTTTTGAGCGGACTCGTTTTAAAAGTAAATAAGTAATCCTTTCCAGTTGCAGAAATATTCAGAAGTTAGCAAGATAACAAAATTCATTCACGTTCTCGGCTCGCAGGAAAAACAAAATCCGAATATATTTCAAGCGCAAATCACTAATTCATAAGTGGCTCAGTCGTCGCGCGTAATTCAACAGTATTTGTGTATACGCTCGGGGTATTCAGTGCAGCATCTCCGTACCACAAAACGCGCAGTGCTTAACAAGAGTACTTTCCCGTAAAGCGCGTTGTGTATATCCATACGAGAGCGAGGAGAATAGCAATATCCGCGACCTTGACGAAACGATTCTCAGGAGGACCTCGGTAAACGCCCTAAAAGCAGAATGTGGGCATAGAATAGGACGCTTATACAAGACAAGAGTGTTTAAACTATATTTCGCAATGATAATTCAAGATGAAGTAAAATTTGAATATTTGTTGGACCTCGAAATAATGATTAAAATAGAAATATTATAAATTATTTTTTATGGAAGGCAGAATTTTTTCTAAATAATTAAAAATGTTATTATTCATTGTTTTGGAAAAATATTCTTCTAGTAATAAAAACTGTGATTCGTTTGATGCGATTTGAACATTTATTGGATAAAATTTTACGCTGTAATAATTCACTGCAGAGTATAATAAAATTCTCATGTGTGATGATAAATATTGCTACGAAATTAAAGTAGATTTACGACTATAAGTTTTACAAGGACAGTGATTGATTACTACACATATTAAAGATAATTTATTAGTGTAATTCATAAATAGTACAATGTTAGCTCGTTTATTTGTAAGCTTACTTTTTAGGGTATTTTTTTATAACTTTTTAGAATTTGATATGTCTAAAAAGTTATTATTTTTATTAATTGATATGTCTATATTATTATATTATCGTCCATATTTTAACGGGCTATCATTACACTTATTATGAAAGCATTTTGTTTAAAACGTTGGAATAACCAATACAGACCAAATTGTTCAGAACATAAAATCTTTTACAGACTTCTGCATTTTGCATTAAAAAAAAAAATAAATGAAAATCATGGAATCAAACTTAATCAAACACTGCAGATACACTTATACATCCCGCAAGAAAAAGCGCGAACCGATTACCAATCCAAACAGTCGCTGCGCGCGAAAGGCGTGAATCGGCGCACCTCGGCGGTAAACATCGGGAGAGCGCGAAGTGGCCACTCGTTCAATAATTGGTCGGCTTTCTCGGTCCAGGGCTCGTTGAAGAGGCGTCGAGATTTCCTCTAACGTCGCGCGCGCGCGTTTTCTTCCCGCGCGCGTAAACGAATTGGAGCAATTACGCGGGGGCCGGGCCGCACGTGACGGGAAAGAGAAAAGATTAGTGTTTATCGAGTTTATCCGTCGGGGCAATAATTGGGTCTCCGCGCAAATTAGTTGCCGGGGGGGCTTTTCTCTCGCTTTTCGAGTGAGAATTTTTTTAAATCGCCGGATAACGAGGAGAAGGATGATTGCGCGTAGGTGGTGCTTTTGCGCGCGAGAGAGAAATTGTAAGTAGGGCATACATCTGTGCACTGAAAGTCACTTTTTAGTAGAGCTAATAAAGGTAGAACAATGGAGAAATGATATAAATCTCTTTTATATGGTAGTATAAAGGAATTTTTTAAGAGTAAGAAAAAAGAACGGGAGAGAAGGCACGTAGCCAAAATTGAATTTTAAAATAACATTGCCCTGAGATACTCACTGGATATATATCTTTAAATTTATGAAATTTTAGAGGATTAAGGATATTAAAGATAGATTTATAATTGTGCGCTGCAGGAGTTTTAAAACTACTATTTCCTTAAATAAATATCTAAAATGAAGGGTACCATTTACAAGTACCAAACAATACATAAATTATTCCTCCACTCTACGTTCTTAAAATTTAACCATTATCTCGCTGTTCGCCCAGGCCAGCTGGAGCAACACCCCGAAATTCCTGCGTCAAAGTCACCGCGTAGCCGTGTAACAATTAATCAGCGATATTGCAAACGAAACGGACAGTAAAGTTGCGATTCCAGGCGCGTAGAGGCATAAACCAACGAAGCGCGCCGCCGTAAAAACTCCAAATAAACCCGCGGCGCTTCGAATAAATAAAAGCTCTCTCTCTCTCTCGAGCGCGCGCTCCTCCGGCACGGGAATAACAGAATCAAAAAAGGTGGAACGACTTGCGGATATATTCCCCCCTCCCCCCCCCTTCCACTCCCGCGCAAAAATGTCGCTCGTAAAAGGCTCTCCTCCTTCGGCTTTCTCCAAAAATACGCGCGCGCACACCGTTAGCCTTGAAAACAGCCCCGGCTCCGCGGTACGTGTCGTCTAACAAGCGCGCAGAGCCATTCACTCGCTGCGCACCGCGAACTCGTTTTTCTCGCTTAGCTGATTGTCGGGCTCGGAGATATATATATATATATATATGTGCGTCGCTGCGAGGTATTTGAGCTATTTTCATTTTAGTTATTCGAGTCGTTAGTGCGGCTCCTCGGTACGGCGAAGAAAACATGACAGGTCTTTCGGTTGAAGGGAGCTAGCAATTAGCGAATTGGCTTTTTTAGCGAGGAACATGTATTGCGCTATTGTTTTTAAAAAATCGTTCGATTATTAAAGCGCTGCGAAAGTGCGAGCGAGATTTTCGGTTTAAATTGGAATGGAAGGGAAAATGTCAAGAAATTGTTTTTGAATTTTCCGGTTGAAATATTTACGGGGCTTCCATCAGATTTTGGCCAGATTTTAACTATGCTTATAAAAGTCGCTTTTTTATTGCTTTCAGGGCTTAAAAAAAAAATCTTTTTCTAAATATTTTTTCAAGTAACCTCCTTCACGAGCTATTTTATATTTAGTAAGATAAGATATCAAATGTGCTCTTTCCTTCCGAAAAATTGGCGTCTCGATCGAGAAATTCAATGACTTTTCTCCTTAGCGCGCCTCCGAACACTTATCTCGAAAAACCGATGTGACTTGTCAGATTGGCGCCTTGCTCCAGTTTTCCATATATACTGAATTTATAGATGTGACACAGGGCGTTCCTGCCACGAGATTGCTTGAAAAATCGACTGAAAAGCCGCTCTGACAGATTCCTTCGAGTGTAAATGTCGATTTAATTGGAGAAAATTGTGTTATAATTCTTCCCGATAATTGTTTTCATTTTTACATCGCAGAAGTTTTCTTATTAAATTTACGCGTACTGACACGCAGAGAAATAATTTGAAATTCAGGATAAATTATCCATTTGAATAAATTACTTTTTTGAATTATAAATGTTCCATAAATGTTTGCAGTTATTTTTCCCGATTAATTTCAAAAGAAAACAAACAAATAAATGAAGCACAATTCAATTTATATTTAATAAATGCGATATAAATACAATTATATATCGAAACATTATGCCGTGAGCAGTTTATTCAAACAGAGGGGAAGTCGAAGATTCGACAATTTAATGTAATTCAGCGATCCACACTCCCACGGCACTGTTCGAGCAGCGGCGCACAGTTACAGAATCGATGATTGGTATCCCTTTCGCTTTGCATTTGAGATCCCGCCCGAGTTCGAGCTCGGAGGAATAAATTGGTTGCGCTCTATAAAATACAAACTGACGTTTATAATCGGTGAGTTTAAGATTGGGCCGGAATAATTGATAGAGACAAGTGAAGGAAAGAATAAGCTGGTGTTGATTTCATTGGGATTATCCGAGTGCATAATCAACTGGAAGGTAGCTTCTTTTGCAGTAGTAATATTGGGAATTAAATTATTATATTGCTAAAAGAATTTGCTGTCATACTCAATCTGTTTTAAGTCGTTGTAATGTCAATTATTGCGGCAGTGAGATTCTGGTGGATTGTGTGATCGTTTAATTTTTAACGATTATAAAAATGTCTGACAAACAAATTGCTTTTTCAGCTTATAAAATTTACTGATTATAAGTATAATGTTATCGCAAAAAAAATATATATTCAATACACAGCTTTATTAATAAAGTAAAACTTACTTCATCCACGCTCAACATCTCGATAAGAAAATAAACAGCTCTTTGAAGAAGCAGCAAGCAAGCATTTATCCGATTCTACAATTTAAAGCCCAGCTAAGTGCATCTTACAGATCCCTGTTATTCCCGCCTATCTCCTCCGCTTCCTCTCTCCCGCACAATTCGAAAGAGTACAGAGCCACATTATCAAGACTGACGAATCGACAAGCCGCCGAATGATGGATTCAATAGCCCGCAGCCGATTGTCAAGCGGGAATCTCTCTCCTCTCTGAAAGCGGACCACTTTTTCGCACGCACCGCGCTTAATTTCGCGCAGCGCGCGCTCACCCAGCCGCCCCCTTTCGTCTTCCTCCTCCTCGTGGCGCGCGCGCGGAGTCTCGAAGAAATCGATTACACGCGCGCGCAAAGTGCCCGCGAGCGCTTTTCTCCGCGTCGCGGATACACCGACCCAGATTTAGTTTTTGATAGGAGAGCCTCGAGACGCGGAGCTTTCCCCGGGCGACAAGCGTTTCTTGGGAGGATTGCGTTGATTTTCGCCTTTTGTGCGCTGATTTTTCTTTCTTCGCCGTTGGGCTCTTGTCTGATAATGGACTTTAATTTGAGTGGCTCGAGAGAGCTAATGATCGATTGAGTGGTGAAAATAATAAAATTAAATACGACTTTTAGAGGTTGAGTTGACTTTAATTAAACGTTGTGTACATTATCATTAACAGACATAATAATCAACATTTTTAATTTTATAATTAGTTTAATATATCGGTAACTCCAATAATTTAGAAGCAATTATGCGCATCGTTCTTTAGAATCGACTTATCATCAATGAAAAATGCCCCATTTCAACTCAACCATTCTACCAAGGCCCGAAAAACAGTCCAACCTACTATTACAAACAAAAAAATCTAGAATAAAAGAAAAAAAACTAGTTCGATTTCCCGGTAGAAAAGCAGCAACCAGCGATCGCACCTGCACCCGAAGCGCGGATGCAGCTCGTTACTCTCGAGCCCCGTCCGCGTCTAACATTCCCCGATAAAAGCTCGCGCCCATTCACGATACTTACTCGCTTATCGCGCCGCGGCTATCGTTCAAAGTTCCCTCGGCGCGGCGCAATTTTTCGCAAAGCGGGCAACCTAAAATTATCCGCGAGTCTCTCTCTCTCTCTCTCTCTCGCATCATTGCAGGGCGTTTGCTCCAGAGCCCCCGGCTTGATTTAACGCGAGACGGCATTCTCGAAGGGCTCGGCGCGTGTTCTATTCTCGGACGCGGCTCCGAGGCAAGGAGACCACCAGCGGTTCATTGAGGGGCTTTACGAGTGCGATACTCGTATTCTCCCCGCGAGAGCTCGTAAAAATAGTTCCCTGTTATTCATTACGTGGCTTTCTTTGTACTGCTCGTGGCGATAAATTGCACATTTTTAGTTGGGCGGGAGTGGGTTTCTTTTGTATTAAAGATGACGGTGAAAATGAAATTTTAACTTCGGCTGAAAATAATTTTTAATCGGTTTTCAACCAAATTTATATTTAACATGTCAAGTGGGTGAAATATTATAAAGGTACAAAAGTATTTCGAGAAATAACGTTTCTTTCGGAAATAGGTACTAATTTGATTATTGTGATTTAAATTATCGTTTAATATTGCACTTCTCATCAATTTTTCAAGAGCCATTCATTATTACAGACGTAAAGAGTTTTAAATTCAATATTAAAACGATAATACTTGAAATAATTCGCCGATAAAGGTCAAGTCAGCGACATTGAGTTTGATTTGAAAAATTCGTTATTCATGAAATTCTGTCAGCCATTATTCACTTTATCTGCTACACTTTCACTTTAGTTTTCAAAAAAGGTTCTTTTTTTGACCAATAGCTCGCTTGATTTCAATTTCAAACTGGCCTTCGATTAAACATCTAATGCATCATCCGGAAGAAAAATCTTTCATTAAAATAATATATTCAGTTTAACAATACGTAACGCGATAAAAGATTTCAGAGACTTTTCATTAAGATGGAGTTGGTTTTCTTATGTAGGTCGTGGAGTAGAGTCACGCGGAAAAAGGAAAAGGAGCAAATTAAAATCGAATGAAAAGTTTTCCCCGCTTCATTTACTACCCAAGAAAAGGCTAAAATGACTTAAGTGAGTGTATTGTAGTTGGCTGTTTTTTCAGCGTAACCATTCACGGATTTAGCTACTCTTAACTTTGGAAAGCGATTTCAAGACGTATATTGAACATTCAGAAGTTATTAAAATTTCAATAAATTTCTTATAAATCTCATGAAAAAAGACGAGAAGAATTTCATTCCAAAATAGAAAGTATCTGAAATAATAGATTCAAATTAGTATTCAAAAACTGCCATTCATCAGTATTAACCGAACCATCGATTCACGATCAAATTTTCTTTCCAATTAAAGAGCCATTATTAATTAATAAACGAATCGAATCAATTTCCATTCTCGTTACAAAAGACTCAATCACACAAGAGGGGCGAGAGCAGAGCCCCGGCGCTGTTTCACCTCGACGAACCCAATCAAAACTTCCAAGACCCCGGCAAAAAAGGAAACTCACTTCGCGACCCTCTCCTCCTCGAAATTTCCTCGCGAAAAGGGGTCTCTCTCGTCCCGACTCGTCGCGACGAATAATTATATACCGCAAGCATTGTTCGGGGCGCGCGTCGGGGCCGATGAGTCGCGGCCCGATTAAACTCGAAACGACTGACTGCAGCCGCGCGCGAGTCCGGGCTAATTAGTTTTGTCGGGGCGGAGACGTCGGCTGGAAATTTATTCAATGAGGCTGATTCCCGGCAATTCCCGTCTAGTCCATTAGGCGGATGCTGTTTTGCAAAATCGCTTGTTAATCCGGTGCGATGGGCTTTTGTAAGGGAGAGGTTGTGTGCGTTGCGGTTTTCTACGAGGGCCGTTTGCGAGAGTCCTCGAAGGGATTGGGTCGCTCGAGGAGCTTCGTTGTTTGATACTTGTATTAACCGGTTTTTCGTGAAGCTTTTGTCGATTTTTGTGCTTTTGAAAGAAATAATATTGTTCTCGCGTTTTTAAAGCATCGATCTTAATGCATCAATCTTAATACATTTATGGAAATAAACAATTTTAAAAGATATATTCTTGATAAAAGCTGAAAATTGTATACTTTTATCGTTAATAATCCATCTTATTCCATTATTTGTATGTAGCATAACAAAAAAGCCCACACATATTAGCTTTCCTTCTCCACCGATTCATAATCGACAAAAGGAGAGAGGAGACTACAGGGTAAGTATAAGCAAAGAGGCTTACCTGCTGACAGTTAGGTTGTAGAATAGATGGTTCCCCTCTCAAGAAAAGGAGAGATCATGCCTCGCGTTGTTTGTCACTTCTTCTTTAATTAGCAACGACGATAAAAATTTCCTTGGAGACTCAACTCATTGACTTTGATACAAACCCGATAAAAACTTAACGAATTATTAATGCTTTTTCCTAAGAATAAATATGATCGTCCAACCATGACGAAAAAAGCGAATATTCTTTCATAATTACGCGCTTCTCGTGTTATCATATATGATATACTGAATGAGAACACTGTAAAAAAAGAAAGACTAAAATTTAGCCGATTTGATCTGCAAGTTTTAGCGGTTGCATCCACAGACTTGAAGCGACAAAATAGCGGATTTTAGCTTTCACCCACTTTTAACTCGATGTTGGACGGAAGTTTTCAAAAAGCCGGTCTCTGACTCAAAGTTCGGTGCTTTCGTGCTCCGCTATTTCTAAAATTAAATTTTCGAACATAATTTAATAATGTCGCGGATTATGTCAGTTCTAAAGTTAAAACAAAATGCTATATTCAGTCTGCTTTATTTCAAGCGTTATAAGAGAATCTTTGCAAGTGACAATTAGAAAAAATATGTTTTGAAACTACAAGAGAACCTTTTACGATTTCCCAGAATCTTTTAAATTACACTTTACATTGCACATTGATCAAAACGAACTAAAGATTTTAAGAATGCCATTACGCTCTCATTGTCCAGTGACCACACATTTTCATAAGACCGTCGCTCTCAAATTGAATCTGACTTTGCTCTTTTGTATGCACTTCCGCAAAGTGCGGCAAAAAGCGGAATCGCCACGTATCACCCTACCGATCGCCAATAAAAAAAACGCGAGCAAAAAAGCCCAGACAACGGCAAAGAGAAGAAGAAGAGCAGCGCCTCTCCTCGTAATTAAATTTAAGAGCCTCCGAGTCATCGTCGCGCTTTTCACCGCTGCCCAGCCGAGAGTCAAAGGGCCCCGGAGCTAATTACCGGGGCGACTCTTCGCCTTCCGCGAAAAAGCCTCCGGCGGGGGGGCCGAGTTTTTATTATCGATTTTTATCGCTCACGTACCGGCTGGCCGTAAACCGCAAGTGGCTCTCTCGCGCTTCCTCGTTCGAGAGTCTCGCGCGGAGTAATATCGACGACGCGGAGATAAAGACGTTATGCGGACCGGCGAGTGTGTCGTGAAATTTTTCTTTTTCTAAGATGTCCAGCGAGCGTAAATTATCCAAGGCTCGGGAGATGAAAGGTGGGACGGAGTCGACGAGTGGGAAATATTACATTGAAAATTACGACGGCGTTGCTTGTTAATCTTGGATGATACCGGAAGAGGCGAAGCGAAAAAGGAGAGTTTTGCGACTGAGGATGTTATTTATCGATCAACTAGTGCACCGAGATTAGAGTTGTTCTGATGACGCATCATTGTAAAATAAAAATGAGAAAATTTTGCTTACGTGCAGCGTTTCTTGCACGAAGAAACCGCTGCGCGAAAGAGACGAAGCTCAACAAGATGAAAAAGACTCGATACTTATAACAAATTAATATTCTTAAATGTAATAAAAACACAGCTTGATAAATGTAATACTTAAAAATAATCAATTTAGTAAATTTATATTTCTACAATAAAAACGAAAAAATAAGTGTGTCCTTACGCGTAATTAATTGAATCATCGCAATTTTTCCAGCAAGAATCCAGCGAATGATAAACGAGGCTCGAAACTCGCGACACACATAATAAATATCACGAGCCTGCGGCTGGCGAAGTCAGAAGAAAAAAACCACCAGCCAAGATAACCGAAGAAAAACCGGCAGTAGCAGCCGGAGAAGCTGAAACGTCTGCACAGCCGCTCGGAGAGCGAGAAAGCTTCGAGAAAAGGCAAACGAAGATGAATTAAGTCAAGATCGCGAGGAAAAGCAAAGCAATAATGCGCTCCTCTCTCTCTCTCTCTCTCTCTCTCTTGCGTCTTTCAGCGGGGATATAGATCGAGTCGAGACTCGTTAAAGCCCCGGTTAGCCGCGGGGCTCCATTCGTCTCCCTCTTACTCCTTTGGCCGTCGGCCGTCTCCTCTTATCGGGCCAGCGGCGTTTCAGCGGATATATCCCCCGACGATCGCTCGTCGAAATAAATTAGCGGCCCCGGCCGGATCGACTCGGATGCACGAGCTCGATTCGGAATATTAGCAAGGATGAATCGTGCGGCGCCCTCTCCTCGAGCTTCTTTCGACTGGGCTAAGACCCGCAGAGTAATGGAATTGAATATCGCTCGGTGCGCGCGGGGAACGGAAGATTTTTCCGATTTGGGGAGGAGAAACGGTGGAAATTGACGACGAGACGTTTATTTTTAATTAATCGGAGAGGCTATAAACTGAATCAACATTTGTAATGTCACTTTTTATTTGTATTACTGTAAAGTAAAATTGACTGTTAATTCTGATATACTTTGCACAAGTAGATGGATTTCGAGAACTGCGACAATAAACGATTTTGCAAAGAGTTCTTTTTTTTTTTAAAAAAAGAGTTTGCAGACAGCAGAGCCGAAAGTGCACTTAGAAAATTTTCCAGTGAATACACAATCAGCGAACAATCGCAATAATTACGAACACAAAAAGACTTTTATCTTTTCTCTTGCCTACTCTACTTTAGAATACAAAGCGATGGGATGCAGCAATAGATTGAAAGTCCAGCTAATGGCCAAGTTAGAGGATTCTTGGCCCACTGGTTGCCAAAAAATTAACAGCGATTGCTACTTTAACGGAAACGAGAAGTAAATTCAATATTGATTTGCTTTAGATGCTTCTAAAATTAAGCTAAGCAGCACATCAATCAGCACGATGCTTACAATGCTTACGATGTTCTTGCTTACAATGAAAATTCAATCACCACATTAACAATTAGCCGCAGAGGATAAATTATTACAATGAACCGAGATAAAAAATTAATTCCAAATCCCAGCAGTATTACCCTTTCTTTGCTTCTTCAACTGACAGTCTCCATGATTCATGCGCTAGAAGAGCAGGCAGTGTGGGAGCGAGAAAAAAAAAAGGAACAAACCAGTGTACTTGAATCAGCATAAATTGCATATGTAACTAAAGGTGTGTGGAGAGCGCACCGTTCTGAAAATGTTTCGAAACATTCCGCGTCCCTTCGGCGAAAATTTCGCCGCGAACGGAATAAAATGCAAATAAAATCTCGGAAGTAAAAAAAAAAAAAAGAAAAAAAATGATAAGAAGAAGAAGAGAGACGAGAGCCGGACGTCGGCGTGAAGCGTTCAAGGACTCTCGCGACACCGCCGCCCTGAATAATGCATGGCCCGGAGAAATGGACCGCTTAGGCGATTTAAATCTCATAAATGCATTGTTCCCCGCGCGCGGCGCGAGAGCGAATATTACGATTGGCCGCGCGACTGTACACTTTGTCCGCCAGCGGAGGAAAACACGCGTTCCTTCGTGGTTATTCATAATTACCGTGTATTAGGGTGTCGCACGTTTGTCGTTTCGCGCGGAGAGCGCGAACATATACGAGTTGAGCTCTGATTACGGCTTTCGGTTCAGTGGACGCGCGGAATTTCGCGAAATCGAGCTAAGTTATTAGTGCGTGCGGTTTTCGTTTGAGTGCACGACGCTTTTGCGGACTGCAACGCTTGTAATAAACGGCTAGTAAAAGACATTGCGTGTAACAGTTTTAATTTTTAGAAATATAAATAAATTTACTTTGACTCGAGACGAAAGGGTAGAAAGAACTTTTACTCGAGAATTTCATATTATAATTTCATCGCGTAGACAACTGATTAAGTTTGCCTGATGAATTCAGAACCATCTAATTACAAATACAAAAAGCAGGCTTAAACGGTAGTCGAAAGCTTCAAAGTTTAGGCGACAACTTAATCCGGGAAATCGCAAAAGCTCGCGAGAAAAACAACTATACCACCGCTCCCCGGCAAGACAAAGCTCGGTGCGCGCGGCGCCGCTTACGTTTCAAAGCCCAAAGCGGCTCATTCACATAAAAATGAAAGCTCGCGTCTTCGAGCCCGCGATAATTGTCCCGTTTCATCTTTCCGCGCGCTCGGAGCGCCATCGGATTCAAAACAGCGAGAGCGGATTCAAAGCCGGAAAAATCAGCGAAAAAGAAAAGCCGCGCGGGTCATTTGTACGCCCGCGCGGAAGCACTTGCTTTAAACTTCGCTGCCGCTCTTTCGCTTTGAGGCCTACTACCTGCGCGCTACAGACCTGCGCGCGCACCGGCGAGCCTGTGTGTCTGGGACGGCGAACTTTGCAATTAAGGAGAGGCGCGACTGACTCAAAGGGTCCTGTATGCATTTTCATAAAGTTGCGCTGAACGAAGCGCCGAGGAAGGGGGGAACACGGCAGGTCCATTGATGAAGTCCTAGAAAAATCGCGACGCGCCGTCGGAGGACGGAGGCTTGAAAGCTTTTGAGCTTATTGAAATTTTTCGTTCAATTTGCACTATCGAGATTCGACGATTTGTTAAAGTTTTATTTGAAAGGGAACATTAATGTTGATAATATTCGCTACGTCAATCCTAGCAAATGAATTTTGGTGGAACGTGCGTCAATTAACGTTGCGAAATGCTTCTAATTACTTTTCACATATTCTTTCTCGTATTTAGTATTTCGTTTCAAAAAAATTTTTCTCTGTTTTAAATAATTAGTGTCCGTAAAATATTTTTACCTTTGAACCTTTGATAAATATGCTACACTTTAAAGCTCGAAATTATATAAAGGGAACTTAATTATATTTGAAAAAAATAAAAAATTTAAAATTTCAAATATATTTATACAATTTATTTCGCAATATTGCAAAATGTTAAATCTCTGTAGAAATCATTTAACTATAATGTATTTGGAAAAAATGCGCGGAAAACTCACTCCAATACAGTTCGAACCCTTTCAAAATGCAGTTCAATTGGTTTTTCTCCTCGCCCAGAAATGCATCCTGTGCACCTTCCGCGCAAAAAAAAATGCATTTCTTTCCAGTCGAATTCGTGTGTATAAGGTGGCAACGTGTGTACAAGGTGGCAAACATATGAGTAAATCGCTCGGCCTAGTTTTTCCATTCGGTCTATTGAATTGAAATGGTGGAACGTGGAAACTGCTTTGGAAATGAAAACGAAAAGCTTGCCGAGCCCCGCGCGCGCCCTCGAGTTCCTTTTTCTTATGATATTTCGCGCGATATGATTTTCCCATGGCCCGGGAAAGAATTTCGTTGAAAACCTTGATTAAGAAACGTTTTCAGGGGAGAATTGATTGAAAACGATTTTTCGTGGAAACGTTTGTTTAGATAAAAAAATTTGTATTTGTGTAAAAATTGCAGGGACAACTTCTTGCGCTTAATGAAAAGAACGCAACAGATAAAAGTATATTATAAAATGTAAAAGGGGTATAAAGTTCACAGGGCAAAATTTTACTCCCCTCGAAAAGAATAACAAAATGTTTCCTGCCTTGTAAACTCGCTTCAGTAACTCACTTTCGGTATGATTTAGTTCAGCACGTTCGCTAACACGTTCTTCTTCTATACTCACATGTATATACATATACGTACAGTGAATACGAGCTGCTGCTTCGCGAGAAGCGTCCGAAAAAAGCTTGGCAGATTTTTCCCACGTTCGAAACTGTTCCCTTTCGAACCCAGGAAGAATTTTCATCTCGTGCGATTCTATATATCGGTCGGAGCCTTTGATGAATTTTTCAACAGCGGGAAAAACGATTAATTTAATTCGCTTTGTTTGTTTTTGCGGGATTGTTACTTTTGCAGTGGTAAATATTGTCAGTTGAATGGAACGAATGCTTCAGATGATCATTTTTGATATTTTTTAAATATTTCAAGCTTTTAACTAAATTTTTAAGGTTTTGAGCCTTTGCAACAACATTTTATTTTTCACGAAGTATTGTAACAAAAAAAATTACTTTACTCTGAAGTATTGTTGAAATACAATCTTTTTAATATGAAGTAAAAAGAAAGATTTTGTGTAAATATAATTTTTTCTTACCTGTTTCTACGCTCCCATTATACACAACCTTGTTCATACATAATTAAATCTAACTGGAACTAACCTGCAAAAGAAAAACAAAGAAAATACGTTATTTAATTAAATTCCGAATATATTTTCATTGCGAAGTCTTTATTAATAACATACATAAAAGCGCCTCACTGCAAACTAATTGAAAATGAAGATTACGAAAAAGCTCCAATTCTTAAATCCCAAGATAAGGCACATCAAAAGCGCAGCCTTGATCCCCCTGCCGCGCGCTCTATCCCGCGTGTAAAATTGCCTCCCGTCCGCGCGGAAAAGCCCACTCGATGAAAAGGCGATAACGTCGATCGCAAATTGCCGGCAGTCGGCAGCCGGCAAAGAAGTGGCCGGACGAAGGACGGAAAGATAGAGAGAGAGAGAGAGAGAGAGAAAGGGTCGGCGCATCGACGACGCTTCCGCAAACGCGGGATTTCCGGCGAGAGTATATATACGAGGCGTTCTCGCGCGCGGATTTTCGTGAAATATGGAGCGGAGAAAACGGGCCAAGTGTTGCCGTGGACGCGCGCGCGCGCGCCTCTACGTGCGAGAGAGGGCGCGAAATGAAATTCTGCGGTGTCTCCCGCCGCCGTCGCCCGTCGGAATGAAAACTTTCTATTTTGCGAGGGCTGCTTTCGAGGCGACTTTTTACTCTTACTTTCTTGAAATTTGACCCGGTCTTCTTGCTCGCTTGTTGGCTTTTTTTGGGGGGGGAGGGAAGACGGATAAGGAGGGAGGCACTGTTTTAATTTTAAATTTTTTCTAGGCGCGCGTCTGCAGAATAATACGGAAATGTTCTTTGGATTATTTCGAGCGAGCGAAATGCTTTTATGAATGCTTGAAGGAATGAATTTAAGAAGCAGATAATTATATCGCGTTTAATAAATGATTTCTTTAATTCAAGTTAAGCATTACGAATAAAGAGCTTTTTAAAGTAAATCAATAATAGTTAGAAAAAAGGATAAAAAACTGGAATAGCTTCGAACGTGTCGTAAAATGAATAAATTGCTCCGAAGCAGAGCAAATTTATCTTCTTTTTGTCAATTCAGCTGAAATTTGAGCTGCTAGACAATTTTTTAACGCTTTCAGAGATAATGACGTGAATTATGACCCGAAAATCACTATCGTGAAACATGTTAATTTAAAAATATTAAACTCAGACGTCTGCTTTATAATTCATGCAAATAAATATCACAATCACATTCCCAAAATGAGCAGAGTATAAATTTTTAATTTCGACTGCTCGAAAAAGGCCGGAAAAAGTCAAATTAATTCTCGCACATTTCAACATTTCTTACCCCCAGCATGCACGCCGTCACGAACGGTAAAATTACACTCCGAGAGAAAATTTTCACGGAATGCCCTCTACCTCGCCACTATATAACTTTCCATTTTTCAGAATTATCAAGGCTCCGCCTAATTATAAAAAAAAAGAACGTTATAAAAATTTTCGCCTCACCGGCGGCTCTCCTAAAGTATTTCCGCAAATTATCCGCCGTAAAATGCATCTCCTCCGTTTTAATTTTCCGGCGACCTCACTTTTCCTGATTCATTAGCGTTCGTTAAAGATCTCTCTCCCGCGAAAGTCCTCCGAATATCGCTTACCGCTGGCCTTGGCCGGATATTTTGCGAAAAAGGGTCGATCGCTCGGCGCCTAATCCTGTTAGGGCATTTAGCTCGGGCGTCTCTCGGAGTCGATGAATTTTCAAGTTTAGCTCGTTAAAGCGAAAGTTCGCCCGACGTTCATGATGCGACGGTATTATTTTACTTAAGTAAAGGACTTCTGCGCCCCTCCTCCCCCCGCTGCTGATAAATTTATTACGAAGCTACAGCTTCGTGCAATTGTCTTCTTTAATTATTAACGGAGAATTAAATTGATGACATTGATTAGTTCGTTGAAGTTTTCGGAATTTCCCTTTTATTTAAAGAGGGTGAAAGTTTGGTAAGTACCGAATAATCCTATAAAAAGTATTTCTTTTTGTTATTAATTATAATCTTCTTCACATAACTAATTTCAAGAACTTAAATTTAATAAGAATTTTTTAAAAACGCTTATTCATTAGTTATTTTTTTTCAAAACTGTAACAGTGAAATTTATACTGTAAATCATATATTTGAATTGATTTTAACAATGTGGCTTTTGAACACTGAATTTGTTGTTTGCAACTGAAGCATGTAAAGTAAATGGTATCACTACTGCAGTGAATGGAGAGAAATAGGAAATTTGCATTATTACATGTTTCATTGTTTGAATACGCTTTTGCAAGTAAATACACGGACAATAAGTCATAGTGAAGTTTTTACATTTAAAATATTACTTGTTGTTATACTCTGTTATTTATCTTTCCAAATTTAAGTCAAAACTAAAATAGACTACCAAATCGGAATATTCAAATTCATTGACTGAAAACTGCACAAAACTTAAAAACAAAACTAACAACAGAATAATAAATTATCGATAAAGTTAAAAATCATAGATATCATAAGCCATACTAATAATTTACAGTAAACCCCAACATTCTATTCTACAAACTACATTCGGCATCGCATTTCCAATTTACATAATTCGAAATCGGCCTTATCGCGAAAACCGGTCGCTCATCAAAAAAAGACGCGGCGGCGGCGGCACGAAACAGGCATCCTCCCGGTTTTATCAATCTTAGCGGTTCATTTCATCCATCACGTCCCTGCCCATAATTTGCATACAAATTCATCTCATCGGCGTACAGCCGCCCCGGCACACAACCGCCGTTCCGCGGAGCCCCTCAATATTTAGGCAACGAGGAAATTACAAGCGTCGCGCGGCGATACATACACGCCGCTGCTATCCGATATATCAAATATTTGCACTCTCCTCCCCTCCCTCTCTCTCTCTTTGCAGCAAGTAGTAGCCCCCTCTGCGAATCATTAATTAAAAGAGATTAAAAGAGGGAGGAGCGCCGGCACAATCAGCGCGCCGGCATGTCGATTATGTTAAGCGGACTCGCGCGAAATGAGGAAGCGGAGCAAACAGTGGCTCGCGATGCATCAAAGAGGGACGCGCGCCGCGGCTGGAAAAATGCTCGCGGAACACAAAGGGCCGCCGCGCGCCGCGTACGGCGGGGGCTTCCTCTCGTTAAAACGTCATAAATTGTTTGGAAAATTTAGCCGCGGCTCTGATTAACGAGCTCCCCGAGGAGATTGCCCGGAGGTGCGTCATTACGCTTACCGTTTGGAAATCCGTGCGTCTGCCCGGCGATAAATGACTCGGGGATTCGGACGTTTTGCGGGAACGGCCAGCTGTGATTTAGCGGGGCTATTAATTAGGGTTAAGTTCGGGACGGTTCTTTCGAAAATTCATGAAGTGCACTCCGCTCTTTTATTCCGGGGAGGCATAACATAATTAATGAATGAATTTTTTAAATTAAAGGGTTTCGCGTTGTTGAAGGTAACAAGTATTATGATTAAATTGTATAATTTAATTTACTATAGAAGTAGCTTACTGTTGCTGCTTTAAAATTAGAAGCACATCAAAACTTTCTTAATACTTCAAAAACGCATATTTTAATGCGTCACGCGCAATTAATTACTCATTTGTCAAAAACATTTTCGAACCCAAGAAAGAAGGTAAAGAAACATAATCCAAAATATATTCTTTTATAACTTTCCCTTATTCGTTATATTATTTATTTTAATATTACATAAAATGTAGAGAAAAATCGACAACTTAACTAACCCATAAAGTAAAACGTTCGATCCACCTTAACACCGCCAACGCTTTCAACAACACCGGTCGACTCTGTCGAACTTCCATTACCCGGCAAACTTATCCGCAAGTCATTCGCGAACTCATATCGAAAGCAGTTCAATGATTAACGCCAATTCCGCATTAAAATCTCATCAAAGCCGATACGCGGGATTTTCATACCCTCCCGCTATCGACTCTGCGGCACTCCCTTCGCAAAAGCCAGCCGTCAGAATCCATCGGAAATTTTCGCCTCATCGGCCGAAAACTTGCTCTCTCTCTCTCTCTCTCTCTCGCACCTTCTCGCCTCGATTCCTTAGACTCGTTAATCGACGTCCCGGGCAAAGTTGGCCGGCTTGACTGACGCAACTTTGGAGCAGCTCGTCGCTGATTCGTTCCCTCGGAGAGAGAAATGCCAACGGCGGGTCCTCTTTGCCGAGTTTTCAGTTTGCTCGCGGTAAATATTTAAGCTGCGTTTCGAGCCCGAAGCCCTACTGTGCGTGTGTGCGTGTGTGTGTGTGTGTAAGGAGAAAGAAAGACGCGACTCGACGCCTCGGAGCGCCGCTAAAAGAGATCAAGGGTGAACGCGGGGAGAAGAGGACGGCGCGGCCGGAAAACAAAGGGAGGGAAAGGAAAATGAAAGAGCGAAATTAACCGGCAAGGAGACGCGAGTGGGATTAAGAGGTCTTCGCAAAATGAAAATCTGGATAATAGTCATCGGCCCGGAGATTATCGTCCCCTAAGTAAGGCGATAAATCTTTTTTAACGCTGATTACGCTGTAAGTGCCCTCGTGAACTTCTTCTTCCCACCTGCAGCCGAGGAATATTCACAAAGGAAGTTGTTTGTTACTTCGCTCGGACCGACGAAACGCTTTTGCTTGTAGCTTGCTTTTGTATGAAAAGTTTTTGTAATTTAAGAATGCGTGTTGCGCATTGAGCTAATAACTTTTTTAATTAGGCTTCTGTGCTTTTATTTTATTAGAGGCGGTATTTTTTACGAAGGATTTGTTGAAAATTCGATTTGGGTCTCTGAAAGAAATTGGAGAATAAAGCTTTCAATTAAACACCTTGTATGACTTTGATGCTCAAAGCCTGGTATTTATTTTAAAAAGAAAATAATTGAACGTATTGATTTGTTTAATTTTGTTACATTTTAATATTTAATAAAAAGAAAAAAAGACATTTTTTCCAGTCCAATAAGTTTCACAAAAATGTTGCAACGTCGGTGCGCAATAAACTGCGTAATAATAATTCAAAGAAAAAATACATTCGCAATATCAATTGCCAGTTTCAGCAACAATAGAAATATAAAAAAAACAGTCTACAGCTTCCTTTTAAAATCAGCATTTTATAATCCAATTTCTACTTAATCGTAAAACCCCCATTCTCTACTTAAAGCACAAACAGAACGAGACTCGCAGTAACAAAGCGCCAGAAGGAGGCAGCAGAGAGAAAGAGAGAGAGACAGAGAGGCAGAAGAAACAGTTTTCAGTCGCTCCCTTCGACAGAGCCGTTTATGCAAATATTAGCCGCGAGCGGGGCAAGAGCCTCTATCCCTCTCTTTATCTCTCACTCCCCGGGCATAAAGGCAGTCCACAACGAAGTATATTGGTTCAATTGACTCGCTTTGCGAATAATTATTAAGCCTCCCCCGGCGTTTGCATTTTACTTTGGTTTTCCTGCTGCCGGATTGAAGGGTCCTGCAGGACAAAAAGACCAAAGAAGAGGAAGCGAGGGAGTCAACAATAATCAAACAATGGGCCAGATTTTTTGCCAAGAGTTCTCGTTTTATTAACGGGGGATAACGGTTCTGATTGACTTTTTGTTAAAACTTAAAGAGTTCCAACGTTGATACGATTTTTTAAGATATTCAAGTTCATGAAAATGCAGGGTTCATCGTGCCGTTCAATAAAGCCTATTTTATCATTGAAGATTAGTTTAGAAATGTGCAAGAAAGTTCAAGTACAAGTAGTTTTCTAAACAGATCCAAGAATAATAGTCAATAAAATTTTCGCTGCTTTGCATCGCTAATCTAATCCTACAATTAGTGTAATACTAATTTAATTACTTGTAATTTAGAATTCCTTTGGCTATAAGTGAATTACTTACTGTGTAAAAGTTGATCATTTAATGCAGAGTAATTACCCAATTAATGTAGAACATTCAAAGTGTCTTGGCAAGTTTAGTTCCCTGCCGCGATATTCGACAAATGTTATTCACTGTGCATTTCGAGAATCGACGTTTCACTAATCTCAGTCTATTTCCATTTCCTTAATGATTGATTTACTTTATAATTAAATTTTCTTTGATTTCTACTGTTCTAAAATATATTAAGAAATTTTTCAAAATAAACGAATCGCCAATAATCTTATTTGATCGTTCATCGACATTAATCTTATTTTCGGAATTCGGCTCTTTATTTTTCTCTTACTTGAAGAAGTTACCGTTTAATTCGTATAATTAGATCAATATCTTTTTTCTGTCTTTAAAAGCAGCAATACAACTCTAAAAGCTTTCTATACCGATTTTAAGTCTCTTATTACATTGTTAGTACAAATAAGTTTTACTTCTCGCTGCTGCTTACGCTAAAAATTGGAAATGATATTTAATTAAGCAGCAAATCGGATTTAAAACAAGGAAGCAAGAAAATGGCTTACCGGGAGAACACGCGCACAACGTTCGAATTCATTACCGCCCGCGCCCTTATATACGAAAACGCGCGCCGACATATTTCAGCGGCGGGCTTACGGAATCCGCTAAAAATCCATGCATTTTAAAACGCCATCGAAATCCGGTCTGCCAATTCCCGGCGGATCCCTGCACACCAATGAATCACGCAAGATATAGACGTTATTAATGATTCGGGGACAAAGCGAATGACGTTAATATCAAAAGCGCCGGGAGATTTAAACTAATAATCCTTTGACGTGCTCGCATAGAACAGCAATTACGAGAGAGAGAGAGAGAGAGGAAGAGAGAGAGGGAGCTGCAGTAGATTGGCGAAACGCGTTGCGCGCCAACTCGGATTACACTCAGACGCGTATATTTGCCAGGCCTACGAGAGGAGCGATCTATCTCGTCGAGCGTAATTATTCCCCGGGATTACGCATAAGAACTGATTTCCGACGGACTAATTTGAAATTAATTAACCGTCAGTCCTCCGATTTCGAGCTCGGCGAGGCGCAAGGAGATTTTCTCGGATCCGTCTTTCATCAAGTCGTTATGCCACCATTGTTAGTGCCGAGCCGCGTAAACAGGTGAGATTGATGGCGAAAGTTTCGAATCTCGTTTAAAGGCTAATTAATTGTCACATTTAGAATCCGATCGAACTCTTAAAAGGCGCAAAATCACTTTTGCGCAGAAAACCTTGTTTATACACCGCCAAATAAAAAACCCACCGCCAGCCCAACATCCTCTCTCCACACATTCGATCAAGTCCGAGGCTACTTCCAGCTCTCCCAACAAAGGGCCGAGCCAGTCACGTCGCATTATAGGATACAAAAAGAAGCTCAAGCTCCGCAAATAGGTCAGTCCGGAGTGATGTTTCTTTCATTCGAAGCCGGAAGAATCCTCGAGCGACTAATTTGCACACCGACGAACACGAGCGCCCGCAAACACACGTACACCCACACACAAGCGGCGGAGGAGGAAGGAACTCGTCGTCCCACTTGGGCGACTTCACCTTTTTTTTTTTTTTTGTTCTTCCCTCCTCTCGAGCGGAAAGACCGGGTTAAGTCCCGAAACAGCCCGAAGGCCTGAGGAACTTTGCTCCCCGTTTGCCCGAGTCCGTTTCATCGGAGCTCGGAGAGAGAGAGAGAGACCCTCCGCTTCGCGGAACAAAGCGCTCTTTGACGTTTCTTGAATCAACAATTGACGGAACGCGGGGGAAATGTTTTCGAAGGGTAATGCGATCGGGAAAGTTCGGTTTTGCGTCAGTTTATACTCGCCGAGCTTTTGCCGCGAGCTTTCTGCTCGCGGGCTGAGAATTTTTGAGGCTTCTTTCGAAACGCGATCGTGCATTTGACTACTGGTTTTGAAATCAAATGTAGCAGGCGTACGTTTGTTCGGTATTAATTAATTTTACCCACTTTCAGTACATTGATACGTAATTACCATTCCACGCATTTCGCTTGGATCGAACAGCAATTGATTACGAACGAAGATAAAAGGAAAAAAAAAAGAATACTGACATCTTCGGTTTCGATCCAAGCGGCTGAAATCTGCAAAGCGTGAAATAAATAAGCAGACGTTTCACCATCAGCCCGTATCCCGAATCAGCGAAAAGCTTCCCCGCGGAGCAATAACCGCAGAGAAAAATCAATCAGAAGCATTCGCGCGATATTCCTTTTCCCTTTTTCCCGCCGCGCGGCCGCGGAGGGGGCTAGAAAACTCGAGACGGCTATTAAATCGCTCGCGCTGTTAACTCTCCCGCCGCGAACGGAAATTCACCTGCTCGAGCTCCCTTAATGCCGGCGCTCCTCCCTTTCCTCGTCTCTCGGTTCCATTACGATTTGATTTTTGTTTCGCTCGCGCGCGCGTTCGGTCTGCTTTTTAGTGCGGCGCCGCTTTTTTCCCCTCCCCGATTCCCGATGTTTGTTTCTGTGTTTTAGTTGTGTTTTCCGGCGGCCGCTTCTTTACTGTCTCTTGGGGTCTGGCGAATGTTTGCCTGCGGCATTTGCCGAGCGAGTTATATCACGGCCGGTGTGCTGCTGCTGCTGCCGCTGCTGCCGACGAGTCCGTTTATTTGAGAGAAAAGTCGCAGGTGAAGTTGTGCCGGCGCTGGGCTACTTTTTCTCTTAAAAGTCATCGGACGTAATTGACTTCTGCTTGTTTGATCTGCTAGTGGTAAATTATTTTGACTTTGATGCACTGAAGAGTAATATTGAAGGAAACGTGGAAGTCGTAAGTGATTAGTGACTCATTGTTGCTATAAATACTTAAAATCGTATAATACGCAGATTAATCATAAGGACAAAAATTTGGTAATAGATTTGTGAATGAATTTAAACAATGGGATCTTTCAATTTATTTAAAAGAGAATTTTGAGCGACGAATCAAATTTAAGAATTGTTAAAATTAAAGTAACATTTTCAGTACAACATTTTTTTCAGTAACAGTGAATTAAAACACTGTCATAAGGTATACATTAAATTAAAAATTTGAAAGCTTTGCCATAAATAAACAAAATTAGCTCTCGCAACAGAATAATTCAAAAGAAACATTTACGCCCATACATTTGGAAACAACAAGTTGATTTCTTTATGCATCTCATTGCTCGGCTAAAAAATGCAGCTCGGCCATTACAGTAAATCTCGCGGAGCATAACAGTAAAAGCACTAGCAAAATGCCGCATCGCAAAAGTGTTTCAAGATTTTCCCAGCCATTACCTCGCATTTCATGCACCCGGGGCCACTCTTTGCCAAAAATACAAAACTTATCTGTCTACCGTCCTAGTCACACATACGATAAAACCCGAACCCCCCCCACCTCCTTCCCTCGGCCATTGAAATTCGCCTGGCAGCGTTGCAACTTCATCCAGCAGCGCGGCAAAGGACCATAAAGAACCTTGGCAAAACGAGGCTAAAAAAGCGAAATCGGCAACTCGCCCGTTTTTCAAGCAATCACGAAGATACAGAACCGCGGCGGTCGGACGCAAAAACAAAGTCCGCGGCGATCGAAGAGAGCGCCGCGCCGCGATATGAGGAAGGAAGAAACAAAGGCAGAGGGAGAGAGAGAGAGTCAAAGGGGCCAGTTATATAGAAATCCCCGAGGAAAGGAAGTAGGAAGCGATGCCCGGATAATAAAAAGGAGGAGACGAGAGAGCGCTGAAAAGTTAGCGGCGGTTTTATCGGGCCGCGCGAGAACCTGAATTGTATCGCCGCGCCGCGCCGCTCCCGCCGGACTCTGACGCCGGAAATTACATTCTTGGACGCGCCCCCGAGCTCCACTTTCGCCCCGTGCACCGGGAGCTTTTTAGGAAAGGTCGAAGGGGATGCACAGGAATTTCGCGATTATATCGATCTGATCTGCGTCGGTGCTTCTTGACTGATCTTTTTTTTATTGAAAATTTAGGGGCTGTTTTTGTTTTAAGGGAAAATTTTTCGTTCGAAATGGGTTACCCGGTTGGGGAATAGAATATGAAATTCAATGTTCTTTTAATAAATAATGTACTCTCGATTTCACGCAGTGTTTCCTAGAAAATGCTTTTATACCGCAAGATATTTTTCTTGAAATTTTCATTTGAAAACTGTAACGTGCTTTCTAAAATATCGGGCGTATTAAATTTAATTTTGAACTGATCGCAGAGCTTTTCTAAAAGTGTGTGTTACAGTTCAATGCCTTATAAAATAGTATTAAAGACTTGAGCAATCCTACGGTTTATTATAGGAGCCAGACCAGCAGTTTCAACAAAACAAATACTCGCCGTTACTTTACCTACTAGGCAATAAAAGTAAAGTAACAAAATACTTCACCTCCTAAACCCCAATAAACCCTAAATATTTCTCCAAACTATCAATTATTTAACTTGTAAACTTAAACGCAGCTCCTCCGCCACTCCGCAAAAGTAGGTGACGCGCCGACTGCACTTCCACCTTTATCGCCACCCGGCAGTGCCTGGCGCGATTTAAAACTCATCTCGAAACTACGCTCGATCGGGTCTGCTTTTGTAACTATAGACCCCCTTCCTTCCTCAATAACGCACCGGTATCCGCTAATAAATTGAGTCGAATGCCGAGCTTTTCGCGAGGCGCACCGAGAACCCGCTGTACATTCACGCACGGGATTGAATTCTTCGCGACGAGCCTGAATATCGGAGGTTAGGAATTCCCGCGGCTTCTGCGTATCTATGCAGGAACTCGTCCCGATCTGCGGCGGTTAGCCGCGGCATCGATCATCCGCGCATTTTGCGTTATCGCCGGAACGCTTCTTATTCGAGACGTGCTTTTGTGCTCGGGAGGAGAGGCGGAAGGCTTGAATGCGAGAAAAATGAACGGGGATATTTTCGTTCTTTGTCGGATGGGAATTGCGCGGCGGAAAATTGAAATTCGCGAGACTTTCGACCGTAGGGACATTTTTGGGCTTGTAAGTATGGCAATGAAAGTAACGAAAATGAAAGCTGGATAACGTTGGAACGCGCACTTTGGTATTTTAAAGCTCTATCTACTTTAACTGGGTTATGAAAAAGGAAAAATGCAATGAAAATTTTAGATTCATTTTATTGGAAATCGATATCACGACGGTCGTATTAATATTAAACTTATAAAAACCCAAAGATTTAAATCTATATATACGTCACTTTACGATCGAGAATTAGTTGGCAATAAAATAAAGTTAAGGAATCTCGTAAAAATTGAAAATCCCAAATCGAAAGGGTTGCGCAGCTACTGATTAGCCGTCCAAAGTATTCCATCAAAGAGGACTTCGAAATCCATCTTAGCGCCGTAAAAACTCAACGAGCTCCTTATCCCCCCGGCAGTCCCGCGTCGGCCATCACCCCCGTCGGGATTGACACGCAGGCAAACTTTTTATTGAATTCTCACTAAACTCCCGGCGCGAGAGCCAGGAGAAACCGCTCCAAAGATACAGAGAGCGGAGTGAGAGAGAGAGAGAGTCCCAGAAGCCATCAGGATAATCACGACGAGCGGCGGGAGGGATAAACTTCCTCTGCCGAGAGCGGTCGGATATATTCGAAAGAGAGCGAGCGCGATTTACGAGCTTTGAATCCGGAATTCGACGCGGACAAAGTTCTCGCTTCGGCAAACAAAACAGCGATAGCCCGCGATCTGGCGGCTCTGTTTGCCCGGCCCGCGAAAAGAGAGACACACGGGACAAAGCGCCGTGTGTTAGAGTGTGCGTTCGCGTGTGTGCGCGAGGCTAGAAACAGAGGCGGAAATATGTAGCGCGTATAAAACGGGGCCGCGGCGACGGAGGAGATCGCGAACAATTAAAGGCAAACCCCGAAAAAGGGAGGACAAAGGGCGGACAATATGCGGGTGGCGTTCGGCCGGGATTGTTTAGCCGCTGAATTGCGAAAATATACATTGTAAAGATGAGGTGGAGGAGCGTGGAAGGGTTATAGGCCTGTTGTCGCGCCCGCTTTTACAGGGTTTAACTGGGGCAGTGTCGGGGTTGATTAAAGGTTAAAAGGAGCTTCTTTCATTCGTTTTGATCAGCGTTGTTCCGCGTTTGCGATGAGGGCGACACGACGTGATCTTTCTCGCGGAACGATCACAAATATTGACTGGCAATTACATAGAACGTTTTGCGCTGTTTTTATCGACAGGCTTCGTTATATATAGAGTGAAAAGCGATGTACGAGCTGTAACTTTATTCCACTGCACGTTACAATATTATTTTTATAATATGTCTCGTCAGTATAAAAAGTTTACTTTACTGAACTCAAGTATAAGACACAAAAATAAGAGAACTTACTTGGGTTTTCTTTAAATGTTCGAATTTTAACGCTACGAACCAGGTTCAAAAATATCATTGACTATTTTTACCATTTATCCGTCTCCAACATTTCACTGCAAGACTCAAACAATGAAAGCCAAAGCACGCCACTTGCCATCAACAGCAGCAGCCCAAATACGAAGCTGTGCTTACTTCCGCGTCGAATTCCCGGATACACCCACCCATCAGCAGCTTAAAGCTCCCCCGGCCAAGAATTCCAAGAAACAATGTACCCGCGACGTACACTCGACCGATAACAATGCACCCCTTTAAAAAAAAAAGTGGCGGGGCGGAGAGCGTCCGAAAATCGAGAAACTCGATTCGCCCACGTACATCGGCGCCTATAAAACGCGTGCTTTTACTAGCGAAGTTCCGCCGGGCGGAAGCGCCGTCCCGATTTACGAGCCTCAATTCCTCATAACTGCCGCGGTCGGCGAAGTTCGCAAGTGTGCGAGAGAGAGAGCGAAATCGCGGCCCGATAATTTCAGACGCCGGGGGAACGTACGTGTGGGGCAGGCTTCTGAATTAGCTACTCGATGAATCTCGAGGCGCGCTGACGGGGGGGATGCGATGTCTTTCTTTCTTCCGGCCTGGTGTTTATTTTTTCTCGCGGTTTCGGTGAAGCTCGAGAGCTTCTTTTCGCACTATTCTTGGATTTGAAGGAATCGAAGATTTATATCGTTGGTCTCTGGCGGAAAAGGCGTTGTAGTTTTAAAAAATTTGTATGTAATAAAAATAAGTAATGGCAATCGAATAAATGCTAGTTGTTAAATAAAGTAACAAAAGAATGAAGACAAAGAAAATCAATTTTTAATCGAATTTGCGCAGTTTGAAGACAATAAACTAAAAATATTTCGAAAAAGAGAGCGAGAAATCATTGACAAAGAAAGTGCCTCGAGCCCTGAAGCTTCTCGCTTTAATTACGACAAATAAAAGGCCCGTAGTGAAGTACTCATTCGTCGACGCAGTCGATCACTGCCTTTAAAAATCATCTCGGAAAAAATCCCGCACACTCGAGCATTAGGCACTTGGCCTAGTTATCTTGAGTCTCGAACGTTTTCCCGCTGCGGCGAGATCGCGGAAGTGGACGAGGAAGGGTATCGAGACGTTAATTGATTGGAATTGAAAAAACAAATAGAATACCGCGGGAGCGTTGACTTTAAAGTCTGGCTGTCTTTGAGCGGTTCGTTAATTTTCTCTGAGCGACTAATTGCGCTTCATTGACTAGGGCAATTCGCGAAGGTGGGAAAAATTGACATAATTTTTTGCTAAAGTGTCTGGCAGCATCCGCGAGAGTTCGCATACAAACTAATTAATTTTATAAATTTCCAGGAAGTGATGGTGCACGTTAATTAGGTATTTTACGAAAAATTCTAGGAAAATCGGTTTTTCACTGTTAAACAAAAAATTTAATTAATTAAATTTTTTTAGCGAGATCTCTGCACGTTCGTAGACGTTGTTTAATAAATTTAATTAACTGAAATATTCGTTACAGGAGTTTCTTCATTAAATAAATTATACTTTTACATTTTAAACTGATAATTTTCGTTTACCGCAAGCTATTTTACGTAAAAAACCTTGTTTTTCCCCAAACGCATTGTATCCAATGATATAAATATTTCCTCTCGTCAATGCGAAGCTAAAGAAAGCTCTTGCAAAACAAGAATAAATTTTAAAACGAATATCGCGACTAATCAAAGTTACAATTGATTCGCAATCATCGCTGCCCCCGACTTTTCTATTTGCTCTTCTCTCTCTCCAAGCCCTTACTCAATACGTTTCTCATTAAAATTCACAAAGAGAGCCCCCGTTCCTTCTCGGCGATTGATTTCCTTTAACAATACAAGCCCAGGGAATACCGCGATAATATGCAGCGGGGAACCCGGCGACATTGTTAAAAAACACGACTTTAACAAGTTCCGGAAAATTTGTCAACTCGGCATACAAATCGTTTTTAATGCGGGTCCGCTTCCTCGATTCTCCCGGAAAATAATTCAATCCTCGCCGGAGGGTCTGGCGATCGAAACTTTTCTTTGGATCCGGCGGATTTTCCCTCGCTCTCTAGAACAGCGGAGGAAACGGTGAATACCGATATCCGCTATATCATTCCAATTTTACGCCTCAGCGAATCTCGCCGTCTCAGTCGATTCCGACCCCTCCCCCCCCCCCCCCTCTCTTTCCCTCTTGTCAATTTTTTTATCCTCTCTCTCTCTCTCTCCCTCTCTCTCTCTCTCTCTCTCTCTCTCTCTCCTTCCTTCGACGAAAGTTGGAATGATTTGTGCGGCCGCTCACTTGGATTCTTAATTCAAACTCGGCGAATCGACGGTACGACACTCCCAGGACAAAATCGAATTTCTCCCCCCGTCTTATCCGCGTTCGCGCGAGCGAGCTTGCAGTCCACGTGCTTTTATTATGCACCGAGAGAGAGGGGAAAGCTCGCCTAACCCAGATATTCGCGCGTCCAACTTTTGATTGGGAAACGCCGCGGACACTTTTTTGCAAGCCGGAGATTTCCTCCGTCTGCTGTGAACGCTCTCAAAACTTGGACAATGTTTGACTTCCGCGCTTTATTGAGCTGAATTAACCTTCTCGAATTGAACCAGGATATTGTTTTAAAAAAAGCTCTCTCGGAGCTCCAATCAAACTTAGTTTTACCGCTCATTTTTAGTAGCCTCTTTTGGGCTTTTAAACCGGAGTGCTTTATCGCTTTCTTTTCAGCTCAACTTGGGACACGTCGATAAATAATTTATTCAATTGAAGGTAATTATTAAAAAACAAACTCTAACGAAAGCGGGCAAAATAAATTATGTTTCCCAGCCAAGAATCATCAGGTTTAAAACTCGTACATTTTGCCGGCGCTTACCAGCCGGAAAACTCGATTTTCCAGGGGGGCGAAAAGAAGTAACACCGCCTCCTACGCGCTAATTCGCGCGACGGCCATTGCCGCTGCGACACATCGTCGTGTATTAGTCGCGCGACG
This sequence comes from Ormyrus pomaceus, assembly GCA_900474385.1. Taxonomy (NCBI): domain Eukaryota; kingdom Metazoa; phylum Arthropoda; class Insecta; order Hymenoptera; family Ormyridae; genus Ormyrus; species Ormyrus pomaceus. The sequence goes on from UCOM01000265.1 coordinate 62,529, forward strand.
AGAAAACGCATCGCGGCGGCTTAATGCACCGTAACTGCTCGCGACGTAAATATTAAAGCGCTGCAAGTCGCGCGCGCCGCTTTTACGCACGTTCATAAGCGGGTTTAAACTCACTTTTTTTTTTAATCCTTTGAGCTGCCTTTTACGGCCGCCATTACTAGAATTTAGTTTGAATTTCTGCGGACGTTGTCGGCGTTATAACGTGCATATACTTTTGCAAAATTTTACATTTATTATTGCTATGATATAGTCTAGTAAGAACATCTTTAACCTAATGCATGTTGTATTGTTCATGAAGCGTTTTGAACTATATTAAAAATCCAGTTTCATCAATCTTTAATTGAAAAAGTAATTTTAAAAAGTAAAGCAGAAACACCAGAGTAATTCGAATCAGACCCAATTTCCAGAGTAATGACGATCAATAAAGCACTCAAAATTCATATCTCCATATCCCGGCGTGCGTATATCGGTCAGCCGCAATCCCATTCATCAATCAGCTTTCCAAGAAAATCAAGCAACTTTCCTATTCCGCCAACTCACGCTTCCTACAGCCCTCCACGCAACGCGTCCCTCCTTTGTTCTTTCTATTTCTGCCCGCGCCATCTTGGCGCCTGCCTCTCTCTCTCTCTCTCTCCCAGTCAGTCAAAGCAAGGGATCGCCTTGCCCGAGCGCGCGGCGACGCGTAAATCGCGCGCGCCGTCGAAAGAAAAGGAGCGCGAGCGAGCGACTGCGCCTCTATTTACGCTCGGAGAGCAAACTGAAATCCGCGCGGCGCGTCGGAGCTTTGCTTTGACGAACGGCGCCGGGTGAACTTTGACGATTAGGAGGGCCGCACGGGAACGGGAGGAATTTAAGCTTGCGGCAAATTTCGAGGCGCTAATGCCCCCCTGGCGTGCGTGAGCCTGCCGCGGGGGGGAGAGGGGTAATTAATATTCTTCGAGTGACTGGTTGAAATGCAGATTTCTACGTCTGCGCGGGTTGTAAGAAGGGGCTACTTTGCACTTTAATTGATAAATGGAATGATTACGGGCGTAATTGAATTTATAAGAGATTCGCTCAATGTATGGCGGTGGTACTCGAGGACTTACAAGGAGGCGAATTGTGATCAATTTATTTATAATATGAAATTTAATTATAGTAAGAATATAAAGATTACAATTATTGTACGGATTTTCTTAAAAAAAAAAAAGAAAGAATTCTTTTAATTTTAAGCCATTTAAAAATTAAATTTCGTATGATAAATAAATTGATCACGTTTCCTCTACTTGCAAGTCCTGGAATAGTACGGTCCTAAATGGAATAAATCTTTTATAAATTCTAATACATTAAAATTAAAGGAATTCTTGCTTTTTTCAGAAAATCCGTACAACAACTGTAATCTTTATATTCTTGGAACGTTGCTTTTACTAATTCACACCTGAAAAAATAAACCTTTTTTCAAATTTTCGCAAACAAAACAATCAGAAATCAAATTTGAAAACCCTCCCGAAAATCATAAATTAGACCTCAACTCGCACAAATTACGGCATTTCTGAAATTTAAATTTCAAAACAAATTAACTCAGCATTCACTCGCCGGCACTCCGAACTCCCGCAACGATCGACCCCGGCACTCCGAACCAGCAAGGCAAAACTCCAAACCGTCGCTCCCCCTTTTCCCAGTTTAATCGCGGCGGCAGAATTCCGCACGCAGAAATGAGCTCGAACGGCGGCTCAGGAGCATCGGCGCCGAAAGCTGCAAGGACAACGTGTCCATCACGTCGCGTCCGTGGCTAATCCGGTTTCCCTTCGGCGTCCCATCAGTGTTCCGCGCTTGCGCAGGGATTAAAGCTCGGGACGGGAGGGGGGAGGGGGGGGGGCAAAGAGATAATACGCGCTGCGGTATAAATGCCTTCGCGCGCGAAACGGAGCAGCCCTCTGCCTGTGTATTGCCAGCCTGGCCGAGTCGCCCCCGAGAGTTTCGGTAAGCTGAGCTTGCGGAGCTTGTAGCCCTGGACGGTATTGCTGTTTGGATGCTAACGGTAATTGCTGGAGTCGCCTGGGATTATTAATTAAATTTAAGCGTTTGTTTTTATTAGGTGAATGGGGTACGAGCTTAAGGAGATTTTTAATTGCTATTCAGTGAGAAATCTTTGCGCCACTCTACTTAAAGTCTTTTTTTGTATAGGTTATTGATTTTTTGGCTTCCGGGAAATGAAAACGAGTCACAGCTATTTTAAATGGAGCGTATTCTTGGTACATTTCTAGCAAATCCAAATGCGTCGTGCGGTTCCATAGGTTTTTGGGTCGCGCTTTATAAATGGAAAGCGTAATGCGCAACTTACTTATTCAGAGAAGGAAGTAGATGTTTATTATGACATTATTAAAACATCGTACACAAAGATAAAGAAAATTTAAAACAGTTCAAGTTCAGCGGAACGTAATGAGCGTCAGTTGACACTAACTGGCAATCAAAGAAACGCAACAAGGTGCTCGCATTATTCAGCAAGCCAAAGCAAAAGAAGCGGACTTCTCTTTATTTCTTTCTCTCCCCCTCGTTATTCACACGTTCTTGCCTCTCTCTCTCGTCTGCCGCCGCGTTTGCACCTCGGCGCCGCTCCTTTTCCCGAACGATTATCTCCGCTCGTCGCCATTCTTTCCGCGCTCATTTTTCTCTTTCATCTTCTTCAACATTATCTATCCATCTCCAGCAGGTTTGTCCTCCCACCCCCCGCTTGTAAACACCGTAAACGAAGTTTCTATAACGGGACGCGCGGTGTCCCAGACTCTCTTCCGTTCTCGCGATAATTCGGTTACGTCGGCAGTGTTGTCGGCGCCTTCGCCGTCGCTGCTGCCGTTGTCGTGGCGCGCGAAATTGCACTTCTCCCCCCCTGGTACGTACACGCGGAGAGAGAGAGAGAGAGAGAGAGAGAGAGAGACACCGAGCGAACTTTATACACGGAGAAACTATTTCTCGCCGGGCGCGAGAAAAGATTAAACCTGAGAGACGGCGAAAAACGCTTCCGCGGCCGGTTTGGAAATTCCAGTACCGAGAGGATGTACCGTTGGGAGAGCGGAAATAATCAGAGCTGGGAGGGAGCGACTTTCGGCGAATGCTCACTCGTGGATTTCGGCTAATTTGCGTACGTGACCGTCGTCGTAATTTTACCGGTAAATACGAGCTTTTTCGCGGCCGGTTTATTTTTTAATAATTTGCGGAAAATTCTTGCCTCTGGAAATTAAAATGACATTGCTTTTTTTTTCTTTCTCGAAATTTGCATGCAAAATCTTTTATGCAGAAGGCGTTGCCATTTCGTATGGCGGATTGACACATGCAAATTAATTAAAACGAAATTTTCTTTGACAAAAGTTTAAATCTAATTAATGGGGGGACTCTTAACAATCTTAATGACACTCTGCATATTTATAAACCGCGCACTCGAAAGTTTTCAAATTCAATTACTGCGTTACAACGATACCCAAGTTTGACCGCGGTAGGTTGATCCCAACCGAAGCATCGCCGAAGGAGTTTCAGTACATATTGACAACAGAACTTGAAATAGCTACCTCTATTCTACAAGGGAAAGTGAGTATAACAATGTAAACCGACAACAATGAGATATCAACTACCGCTATCCAATAGAGACATTTACGTCCTTGACCTGTGGAAAGGAATGATTACAATACCGCACAGAATACTACTGATTTGATTGCCTCCACCTTCAATTGCAACGGCTAACAGGGTAATATGCCAGTTTTCATAGCAATGTAAACGCAGTGAAAAGCTTCAATAATAGTGAAATTGTAAATCTCGTTTCGCTTCAATTTTTTTTTACAATTATGTTGCAATGGAAGAATTCAAAATCCGAAACAAGGTAAAAGTAAGGAAAAAGGAAAACTTGTTGGAGTCAGCCGAGTCGAAGGTTTTATTACACTCAGCGGCCAAAATTCCATCTTCCCCAGCATTTACCTCCGTAAATCTCTTATACCGAAATGTCTTTTCACCAGAAGCGCTTTTATCTTCGCGTCCCGAAAACGAGATTAAATAATAAATTAAAAATTCGCCCGGTTAACGAACGCGGAAACTTTCGCAAAGCCTAACCCCCGACCGCGTCGGCATTTAAAAGCAAAATCGCGGGGAGCCGCTTTAATTCGGTCCTCCTCTCGCGGATTTTCGTCGCGTTTAATTCACTTTCCGGCTCTCGCGTTTTCGCCCGTCAAAGCAAACGGCCGCGTGCAGCAGCCCGTTAAAACCGAACTTTCGAGGGGGGCGGGGACGCGAAGCATCTCCTCCGCGGAGTCGTTGGCGCGTTCGCGAAAATTCCGGGCTAATTACGCTGGCCCGACAATGAGCGAGGATTTGCGCGCCGCGGGTAATTCATAATTCTCGGGCGCGCGCGCGCGCGCGCCTCTTTGCGTTGTGCATTTTGTTTAAACGAGCGGAATCGCGCGCCGATGACGATTCGCGCGTTGTTTGGATGTGTACGGGCGGCGGGAGTAATCCGCGTATATCCTTTTTGCGCGCGGAACGAGGAGCGTCATGCGAAAAATCGGCTCGGCTGTTTTCGCGCGGCGGATTATTTTGCCGTTTTTGCGAAGAGGCGCGGCAACTTGGAGCTGATAATGGTTGACAAATTTTTGGACTGAATGTGCGCTTGATGAGCAAATGGCGATGTACGGGCGGAGAGTAAATGTTTGCGAATTGTAATGACGGTTACGGCCCGTTTTAAGGGGTGATATTTTCGGTTTTTTTTAGAAGTTTAACTAGGATGTATCTGTTTTATCGGGGTGCATTATTATCTTTGAAACAGAAGTTTTATCAAAATCCTTAAGTTGAAGATTTAATGTACAGTCAAATAAACCCAAATGCCTCTTAACAATTTTTAAATTTTAATGAATATAATTTTAAATAACTGTATTTTGCATTGCAATAACATTTCTATTGTTATTAAAGACGTGAATATTTCCAAAGGCTTCATTTAAATATCGTACCTATGTGTCTACAGCGCGATCCATCAAAGTAAATGGCGTAGAAAATTATGCGATTTATAATTACTGTATAAATATTATTTGTATATGTCATAAATTGTGAAAGAAAATGGCAAATATACGTTGACGTAATACAAAATTTATATGTTTGTTTTTACATGAATGAAAATCACTAAATCAACGAAGCACAGCCAAGCTGCTTCGGAATCGGATTTTCAGTTCATATTTCACCAGAATAAACATAGCACTAAATTTTGAATTATTTATTCCTCCGAAAAGTACATTTGCAATCCAAAAGTTCGTTACAAATCTTTGTATTGCTCATGAAAATGTATCAAATATTAATTAAATCTTTCAAAGGGTATTGTTATAAGTTTGTAAACATAAAGCCTTTATTTTAATATATGTATTAAGTTTAACGATCCATTTACGGAATAAAGTTGGTTTCAATGTTTTACTTTATTTTATTTTATTTTATTTTAAAGTAAGAGGTGTCAGGGATTTAAATTATTTATACAAAATAAATATGTACATATAAAACCTATATACTTTGTCGAATAAACAAATCGGAAATATTAAAACGTCATCTAACAAGTTCGTAAATACCACTATATATACTTAAATGGCTCAATCAAATAACGGGTCCAGCTTTTCAATGCCGGCCGTACAATGTGAACTCTTGAAAGCAAATAACCGTATCTGCCGGGTATAATATGTACAACGAAAGCCCGATTTAATGCCCCTCGCAGAAGGTCCGCCTCCTCCTTCTATCTTTCGCGAAAACGACAGACGAACATCTTCTTGATTCTCGAATGGGGTAGGATATTAGAATCGTCGAGGGCTTCGACCGCGCATAAATCCTTGCGTACTTTCAGATTGGGCTATATCTCTCTTATCGCGAAAATCGACTGGCCGAGGAAAAAGTCCGACGAAAAATTCAATCTTTGCTTCGCTCTTACGTCCCATGAAATTGCGGACCGTTGGACTAGGAGGATTTCGTGCGGAATCTTTGGGGGTGTGGGGAGCCAGGATTATTTACTTGCGTTCAAGAAGATTCTCGGGTGAAAAAAATTGCGAGGGCTGCTAATTCAAAAAAGTTATATATTTATATAAACGATTTTCAAGAGAATTTGAAGTAAGTTTTTTGCAGATTTTATGATTTTTTTTGCCATCACGAATTCAAAAAGATTTTTATTTATAGGGAGCCTTTGAGAAAAAAATGAAAATGCTTTGTGAAAACGAAAACTTTTAATTCAAAATTTAAGAAAAAAAAGCTATTGAATATTCATCAACAATAAGATCCGTAAGCAAAATCTTTTACCCGTAAATTTCAACCCTGATCCAATTAAAATTTGAAAATTTGCAAGTCGAATTCGTGGAACAATTTCTCTCATATATAATCAAATGCTAAGAAAAAACGTTTCGCGTAGCATCGCGCGCGCTGAAAAAAAAAGGAGAAAGCTCGGTTGAAAATAAAACAAAAAGAGAAAGAGGAGCAGAGAAAAGAGCCGGGCGATAAAAGTCGAATAGAGAAGTTCTTTAGCGCGTTGAAAGCATCCGGCAAAGTGTGCAAGCAGAAGCGCGAAAAAAGAATTGCAAAGAGAGGGGGAGAGAGAGAGAGAGAGAGCTTCGGAGTTTCGGCGCATTTGAAAAATGTTAAAGAGAAAGTTAAAAAAAGGAATGTTATAGAAAGAGAGAACGAGCAGTGGAAAAGAGAAGAAAATCCGAGATAAATTGGATAAACTATAAAAGTTGGACAAAAATGGGAAGAATTGATCTTTGATATAATTGAATATACTTTGATTACTTACTGAAAATTAAATCGAGAAAGTATATAAATGATCGAGAGCAAGTATAAATTTTTAGTTATATAGTTTTAAAATAGTGCTTACTCAAATATAGCGAATGCTTCAATTGTAAAACAGTTAAAAAATTAAATGGCTGCTTTAATTGCAGAGAAATTAAACTAGTTACCGAATCACCGAATGCAAATCTTGTTACTAAACTATAATGAATTCTAAATGACGAATATATACGTAATAAAACTTTTTTAATTTCGCACTACGTAGAATAGAACATTTGCTTAACTTTTTACAACAAATTATAAATTTCATGAACTCCACTCGACTGTTTAAATGAAATACACGTTCTTTTTATTCAGTCTCAAAATTCCAATCGTTAATTTTAATTAATTTCTGAAATAATTTTTTTCCAACTAAAAATAAAAGGTTAAATCGCCCGTAAAATAGAATGGTATTAAAATGAAAAGGGGAGAGAAATAAGAGCGGCAAGACGGAATCCAGAAGGAGGAAAAAAAAAGGCGTAGCAAGGAAGGAGAAAAGGTGGGTAATGAACTAATTCTTACCACCCAATCGACCGAATTCAGCTGCAATCGGGGGGCGCTTTTCATTTTGCGCTCGTCTCGAGTGCTGCACTTTGCTCGACCGTTCACGAGCAAGTAAAAGCGAGCGAGCTTTTACTTTCGAGTTCTGCCTGACGGATCGCGAAAAGTCGGCTGCTCTTCGTTGGGGGAGTGGCGCGCCGCTCGCCGAATGCTTAACCACTGCATCAATTTTAAAGGCTTCTCGAGCCTTGTTTAGATGATGATTGATGGGTTTATTGGATTTCTAGATCGACTGATGCTGTATTTTTATTTTGCTTAAAAATGCGAATAATGGTTCACTAAAACAAATATTTACAATTCGATAAATAATTAAAGTAGAGTGACATTTTGCTTGAGAAAAAGAGAAGTAATTTTACGCGCTGCTAAATTAATATGTCGATCATACATAAGTTATAGCAAGATTTCGCTTCTATGAAAATTGTTCATAAAGTAAGGAAGCCCAAATTTCCATACATAATTAGTTTGCTCAACGATCACAAAAGGTCCACCCTAATCGAACCCTGGTCATAAGCAATTAACTATTCCCTTTTCCACAAGGAGCTCAAAATGCGCGCATATTATCGATATACGGAGAGGGGGTTCTCGCACACGAGCGCGCGCGCGCACACACACACACACACGCACACACAAGTATGTCGACTGCTCCGAAGCTCCTCGGCATCTCGGCCTTATTTCGCGCGTGCGGACGCTCTCGCAAACATGCCGCCGATCCTGCGGCTTACCGATCGTTCCGAAAGCCGCGGTTTTCCGCTCTCCGCCGCCGCCGCCGTCGCCGCCGCTGCTGAGGAGTTTTACCGAGTAGTACGTGCACCGACGGTATTATCAAGCGTCCCGCGAGAAGATAGTTCGTCGGTGGCTGGCCGAAAGTCAGTGCTTGTTTCGAGCGGAATTGAATCTTGGGCTATTTGTTTTTTTTGTTTTTTTTTAACTATTTCGAGAGATTTTTGTTTGGAGGGAGGAAAGTGGATTCTGAAATAATATTTTTAAAGATTTTGATGGATTTGCTAAAAATCATCTCTTCATTACTCGTTTGTAGTTAGGCCAATTCATTCAACAATCAATAAATCAGTATCATCAAAACTTAACTTTGTTCGAAATTCTACATTAAAACCTGTGTATTAAAAAATATAGCTGACTTCGTGCGCAAAAGTCGGAAGAGAAAAAAAAAACCAAGCAGTCATCTTAGTTTGCGGATGCAGAGAAAGAAAAGGGAGACGGAGTGACCTTATGTAAAACCCCAGGGGCTCGTAGCACGCCGAGTATAAAATAAACAGTGGAGCAAGAAAAATTGCGCAAAAAGTACAAGTAGATACGGACGGAAAAAGACGGACGATTCGCGCTTTGTCCTTGGAGAGATTTAACAATCCTGGGGCAAAGTTACGAGTTACGCGCTCGATATCCTTCCCGACTTCGTGCCGGAGAAGGCTCGCCTTATAAATAGTACTTCTTAACTTCGGCCCCGCCGAGATTGTAGTGCGTTTGACGTTTGAATTCGTTATTTTAATCAGCGGCGAAAGGCCAGCCCGCGAAAGATTTTTATGAATTTTTCATCCTTTATAAATGAGGGTCAAACAAGAGATATAAATTTTAAATTTGTAGCTATTTCCATGTAATTTTAAATCTAGATTGAAAAAAAATTCAAAGAAGAGAAACTTTTGTATTTTTTAATTTACCCGGAAATAAAGAAAAAGAAAGAACGAGAAAAATGTGTGAGAGGTAAAATCAAACTCCAACTACGCAAATGTTTTTTCTTCAACATTTCGGGAAAAGAAACCCAACCATCAATAAATTAAAATTTTTCAGTATAATAATCTTTGATGAGTGGCCAAAAGGTATTTTTATATAAAACTAAAAGAAAATTAAAACTTCAAATGAAAAATGTTATGTAGGTATTTAATTTAAGCGATTAAGGCGAAACATTTGTAAACGTGAATTTTGCATGAAAGCTGAAAGTCTGTTAAATTAAAATTAATTATTTTGTTACACGAAGAAAACGCGCAAAACATTCCAAAACAGATTTTAAACGCTCTCCAAATTATAATTCCAACCGAATTCTCAGCTCCGATCTTTTACATCAATAACCCTCGCGCACTTTCGCTAATTTCCACTGTCCATTACCAGCTGCCTCCGCCTCTCATTAGAAAACGAATCTCAATAACTCGCCCTTAATCCCCCGCCGCGAAAGAAGCCGCGAACGCGTCCGACGGGGCTTAGCGCGCGGCGGGGAAAGGGAAAACAATTTCTCCTCGGCGTCGCTCCTCCGGTCTCATCTTCATATCGAATGATGCCTAGCCTCTCGCTTTAGGTAGGTGGTCAAACGGGGCGAGAGGCATTAAGAGCTTAAGCCGGAGTTCTAATTACGCGAAAGCGCGCGCGCGCGCGCGGCCCGTAGCGAGCTTAGTCATTAGTATGAATAAGTAAGCCGGTGCGAGCTGCGCCGCGCGAGCTCCGGCTCCCGAGGAATTAAAGTCTTTTAATTAAAGAGCCTTTTTACGGAGAATTTAAATTGCCTGATTTCCAAGCGCCCCGTTCGCCCGGAGTCCTTCTGTCCTCGAGCTCTCTCTCTCTCTCTCCTTTCTCGCGGGAGCTTGTTCGGGCGCACTTTTTACTGTCGTTAAGTCAAATCGCCCTCCCGGCCCCGTTTAGGAGGATGCAGGCTTGTTTTGACTTTCGACCCACCCGGCTTAGGCGGAGCACGCCGTTTCGTTCATCCTCGCGAGCCGAGCGAGTCTACCGCGGGTTCATCCTCGTCGTTTCTGTGCAAATTCGTTGACGGTTCTTTCCGCGTTGTTGTTCTTTTTGTCCTCGGGGGTGCTTAATTGTTGTTGCGAAGAAACTTTTGGATCGCGGAAATCAAATTGGAGACTTTCTTTTTTTTGATAAACGTTTGTAGATTATTTACTTACGGAGAAAAGCGTGTTTGGCGCAACGTATCAACATGACTTACCTGTAACAGAAAGTAAAATAAGGGAGTTGAGTAATTTTAATTTTAAATTAATTCACGAGTTTTATTGACGTTTTTAACAAGTAAAACTTTTTCATCAAACAGTTTCAATCATGACGGAAATAAAGCAAAACGCAACAATAAACGAGTGCTGAAATAATTTTCGCACTCGGTGAAATTTCGCGGAAAGCCTTTCCCAAAAGACTTGGCAGCAAAAAAGTGCAGCGCGTAAAAAAAAAAAACGAGGAAAAATAAAAAGTAAATGCGTCTATACTCGAGCAATAAAACAAGTACAGCCAAGAGTGCGCGCTCACGTTTAAAGCGAAACGCGCCTGTTTTTTTTTCACAGGACGACTTGCATCCCTACCCGACTGGTCCGCGCGAAATTTCGTCGCCGGTTGCTCCGCCGAAATCACAATTAGTCGAAATAACCCGGACGCTACCCTGCGCGCAGAGCGTAATTCACCCGACGTGGCAGCGGCGCGGCGAGCAGCGCGTCGAAAATAATTTGTTCGAGTTCATTCGTCCGTCTCTCTGTCGCTTCGCTCTTGTACTCAGACGAGAGAGCGCGGCGCGAACCTTTTTTCTCGCCGAGGCGCAGATAAAATTGTTCGCCGGATGAAAAAAACTTTAGGCTGCGCACACTTTGCGAAAAATCTCGTTATCAGGAGGAGGGGGACAGCGGCTTTGAAGAATCGAGCGACGTTTTATTTCGCGGAGATTACTATTAATTTGCTTGCGTAATTGAGGAGGTTGGAGTTAAAAATTCTGAATAAATTAAAGTTCGAACGACACCGGCGGCTTTGCGAAAATCAGGAGATCAATGCTTGTTTGCGGCATAAATTTGCATGCGCTCACCGATTTGCTTCTTTAATTTCCAAGTGCTCAAACAAAATGCACGATTGACCCAGATGTACGCGTGTGTACCTGACAATTTTATCTCGACGTGAAGAAAATTGCATATTTTTCCGACATCCATATGCATTCGGAGTCGCTCGGCCTTTCGGCCAATTTCAAACGTAATTAATCAAAAAGATACGAATCATAATTAAACCCCCCCCCCCCCCGCCGCCGCCGTTGCATAATATTCAGCCTTTGAAGTACCGAGCAGAAAAATGAGCATCCGAATGAAATCTCTCCAAGGCTCCGAGCCCCCCGAGTCCGCGGCAAAAGTGCAGGTCGAAAGTTTCGCTCGGCAACCTTTATCCAGCTCGACAAATAGGAAACTAAATGGATCGCGATCGGGATCAGTTATCCCGGGCCATCGGTAATCCAAGCCTTCCACTTGGCGCTGGGAAACTCGAGAGCGAGAGCGGGATGGTGACTGGGTGCGGGGGAAGCGACTTAATATTACATTCGCCGCGCAGCGTTAAGTCGCTCGATCTCTCGGCTTCTCCCGGTCCCCGAAGGGAAGCGGAAAGGAAAGAGCGAACGTCGCTGGGATCAGCAGGGAAATACGAGGGCGGACGCGGTATTTATCGAATTATGGAAAACTGTGCTTGGGATTTTTTTTTTTTTTTCGTGGAGAATAGAGAGAATTTTACTGGTGGACGGGGGTAAATTTCTAGTTTCGAGTTGTGAGATTCCTCGGCGAAATATTTAACAACAAATTAATGGAGGAAGTTAACAGAGTATGACTCTCGTTATACCGAGTCATTATTAGACAAGCTATAATATCCAACTTACTAATCTTACTGTGCAAATTTGGACTGCGTTTATTTTCTGAAACGCAGTTACCTTATCTGTGCAGAAATAGAAAGTACTGCTTTAGAATATTGGGTCTAATTTTTCATTCATCATATTTCTTGCAAGCAAATGTAAAAATAATTTACTTTATCAGATATATAAAAACTTGCCAAGCCAAATTTAGTTCCTTAAAGCATGTTTTAAAAATAGTTCAAGAAAAGAAAAATTTCCTACAAAACTAGAACACCTGTACTACAAAAACACTCCCACAAAAATTCCTTACATAATAAGAAAATTTCGAAAAGAATTTATTCACCTTTCTGCGCAACAATAAAATTCACGCTCAAAGAGAGCAAGACACAAAAGAATAGGCGGCAGACGACAGAGAGAGTCTAGAGCAGGTCGGACTCTCAGAATCCTGCAAGAGACCGTAAGCCGATACGCGAGGAGGAAAAGCCTCTCGCAAGGAAGAGAGAGAGAGAGAGAGACAGAGAGAGAGTCTCTCCTCGAGAAACGGGATCCAAGACGGATAGATATCGAGCTTATTACCGGCGGAAGAGCGGAGCGAGAGTGACTTAGAGAGCGGAGCTTTCTCCGCCGCGACTTCATAATGCATGTGCGACTTGCGCGAGGCTGCTAACCGATGGCGCAGGCTGCGATTGCTCCCGGGAATATGGGCGCGAGAGTCTTATTCGAGGCTAAATGCCAAGGGGGAGGCGTACGGTATGGAAAAGTTGACGCGGAGTACTTTATGTAGGTTAGTGGTATATTAAGGCACAGGGTACGAATCGCTATTTTTTTTCTTACATTTCAGTTATTTTTTAATAAAAATTTTTAATAATACATTTTTTTAATAAAAGAACGTGCGCTTTTATCTTTTATCAGTTTATTAAAAAAAGCTTCGCACAACAAACCAATAATTAAAGAAACTTTTAATTAAAAGTAAATTGATTATCAGAAAATTATTTTAATGTACAAAAAATATAAGATGTTTCTAAAAACCGATTTAAAAATTACAATTTTCACGCGAGTAAAACAAATTATATAAAAATTCTGTAAGAAATTGAAAAGCTCAGAATCCAATCAATGCGGCAAAACGACGAGAAAATGGTGGCATAAAGGTGCGTCAAAGGTTCGAATAACTCTCTCCGCCCTTCGAGTCATAAAAAAAGTAACCGCTCGCGCGAAAAGCGGCGAGAGTAAACAGTTCGAACGACCAATCGCCGTCGATAAGCGACGAAAAATGACCTTAAATCGAATCGCATTCAGATATCGAGTCGCGCTTACAATCCCACGCCAACGCGAGATTGCCCACCGGCAAAAAAAAAACAGGTAACAACTCCCCGACAAGACGTCCCGGAGACGATAATTCAGAGGGCGAGAAGGAAAAATCTATTTCCCGGCGCGCGAGGGAAGGATATATAGCCCCGGGCTCGTTAAAACAGCGACGACGCCGCTTATCCAATCGTTATCGGCCGTAATTAACGCGAAGTCGCGCGCCGTTCGAGTACACCACTTTCGATCGCCGAACGGGCCGATTCTCGCGACTCGACCCGAGCCGCTTCTCGGGCATTTGTGTGTCCCGTAATAGGAGGGAAAGAAATCAATGGCGAGGGATGAAGCCGGACGAGATTGAAATTGAGATTTATTCGCTCGGCGGGCGCGAATAAGCGGCTCCTGCAGTTTCGTTACTTCGGCTGGATGTCGTTCGGTTTTAGTTTTTCGAAAAGTTTTTTCCCCAGGTAGAAATTAATTAAAAAATTCGAGGAAGTGCTGTAATTTGTAATATTTAGTATTGGAAAAAGGTTTTGTATTTTATTTTTGGCGTTAATTAAAAGTTTTACAAAAATTCTGTTCAAATTATAAACGATTTTATAAAATGTTTACAAAAACCATGCATCAAGTGGAGTTTGGACAAAATATGTTTAAACTTTATCCAAGTCTGTGCGCCATTTAAACGATACGCAAACCTCGTGCGATTCATTTCATCCACTTTCAACCAATAATTCAAAGAGTGCAGTTCGCCCGCTTAAAATAGGCGCACTTTACCGCACGATATTTATTTTATTCATAACAGCTAAAATTTAAGAAAAAAAAAAATGGTTCCTAAATTAAGGAACAGAGGCATTTTCACTTTTATTAGGAATTCCGACAGCTTCGGCGATGGCCGCCTAATAATAAATTCAAGAAGCAAATAATTCCGCAGGCGAGAAGATCTCTAATTTAAAATTCGCAAGTGCAGCAATGTTCCGGGGCTGGTCGTCTTTCCGTTCCTCGGAGCGGTCGCACGTTCTCGCATTTCCTCGCGCGATCCTTTCTCACACTTCCGTCACTCTTCCGCGCCCTATAAATCTCGGACGACGCCTCTACTTGCGAGCGCCTATCTTTCTCTCTCTCACTCCGTCTCGGGGTCTCTCTCTCTCTCTCTCTCTCTCTCTCTCTTCTTCTTTTTCTCAAGGTGTCGCGTGCGAGTTTGTGTATGCCGCGTCTATTATGTTATAATTTATTTGTGGCGCCGGGATTGTAAATGGCGTTGAGGTTATCTTGCTTTATTCTTGTTATAATTGCGTGGAGTGGAGCTTGCGGTTTCGTAAATTTGGATTTATGGTGAAAAATGAGGGAGCTGGTTATTCGCTGCTGGATAGTTGAATTAAAGTGTTCTGTAAATTTTTGGTTGGATGAAAGCTCGCTTATCATTGTTATTGTTAGCGTTAATGCAAGTTCTTATCTTCGTGTTACTAATTAGATGCAAGCTCTTGAAGATATTCTTTTAAACTATTTTAAACGGGTGAACTCTATAAAAGGAGCTTAATTACAATTTCGAAAAAGCAGAAAAAGTAAAAAAATACTATAAATAATAAATTTGTTCTTTTCTTTTTTTATTTAGTTATTTAATGTCGCATCCCCCTTTCGGATATTAGCGACAGATTTAACTATAGGTCGTAGGTTTGAAAAACGTATTTTAACTTTTTGGTTTTTCTGTAGGGGTTATTGCGGTCGACGAGTTCGACTCCCGCCACCGAAAAATCTGGCAAAAAGTTTTTTTTATAAATGTTTCCGAAAATTTCGTACTGCGGGCGGATTCGAACACGCGCCCTCCAGCAGCCTTGTCTTGGGAAGCTAAGCCCGTCGTTTACCGTGAGGTAAACAAACCGAAGCCTTAAACGCCTGAGCCAAGACCGCTCTTAAATTCAAATATGTTTTAGTAAATTATTTACTGAATAACTAAAGCGAAAATTAATCCTAGACTAACAAAAACATTCATCTAATTCTTTGTAATTTTGTCAATAACACTCTTGTCTCGAGCACAAGTACCCAAATTCCTTATAAAAATTTCCACGCCACCATAAGTAAATCTCCGATTCTAAAGCAAAAAACCAGCAGCGAAAAAAGAATCACTCCCGAAAAGATCATCAACAACGCAACGAATCCGTGACAAAGCGCCATGAAAACCCGACCTCGACTTCATCCATTCCCGCCCTCCGTCCCAAAAAGAAAAACAGAAAAAAAAACGAAGAAAGCACCATCGTATCATCCAGACCGCAGCGAAGCACCCCTGGCGTTGTATCTCGCGGCAACAAATAACTCGAGGCAGCCGAGTTTACCCACACAGACACGGGGACGGGGCGTCCCTCCGCCCGCAGAACTGTAAAGAGACGAGGGCAACCTCGTGGGATATCTCTCGACTCGGGGGCCGCGCCGAGAATAAAGTCGGCCGCTCCTTCTCGCCTCAGGATTACGCCGTCGTCTCCTGGGCTGGCAAGCCAGCCCGCATGAGCCGAGGACGACGAAGACGAAGCTGGAATTTTACGCGCCGGGCTGTGGAGGAGGCCGAGAAGGAGGGCAATGGGATTATTGTATCAGGTGCATGGATTTTTCGGCCCTATTTTTTTTTTAGAGGAGTTTGTCTTGCGTGGACTGGCCTTTTTATTGGGTTTCCGGCTGGGAATTGATTCGATTTCAGTGTCTGATGAATATGCTACTTTGATTATTTTAATTTAACGGTGCACTAATTTGAAAAACAATGTTGAAGTTAAAAAGGTTAATAGTTATTTTATTGATAACTAACGTTTATATTTTATTTTATATTTTATTTTCGAGGTTGCGTGAAAAGCATGTTTAATTCATAAAAGTTTGAAGGACCATTTTAATCAAAACAGTTAAAATGGATTAACCTGCTTTCATGTTTTACTGACTATGTAAAAATTTAATGGTACCAGAAAAGTCAATTTAAAACGGTAATCGCGTAAATATTTTAATTAATCTCTTTACTCTGCGTTATGAAAGTATAAGTTTAAAGTATCAGCAGTAATGTAAAAACTAACTATTAACTGAAAATAATAGGAGCGCAGAAATGAAAAACTCTTAAAAGTTTATCCTGCTTAATAAAGGTTCAAATAACCATCTGTTCTTACACAGATGGGTAGCTCGCACTTTCGTAATAAAATTATGGTAATTCAAAATCCTTTTTCAAGCTATAGCGTTCTTTTCCAAGCCGCAATAAACCGCTCACTCGCTGGATAATATTTTCATAAACTATGTATTACTATGATTACGTGACAAAAAGCACCCACTGAATAAATCAAGCTCTGGATGTGTCAAAAAAAAAAACTAAGTCGCCAAACGATTTTAACTGCATTTTCCGATGTTCGAGTAAAATGTTACGTACTGAAATAAATATTGAAATAAATTTTTTTTTTAATAAACAATGATAAGCTAAATATTTATGCTGCAGATTTATTATTCTCAGTTCTTCGTTTGAGTATAAATACATTTTGAATTAATTAAAATATTTTAGCAATAATTTTCGTTGACCAGATAAGTATTTTTTAACAGGTTACTAGATGAATTTTAATGTATTTTTCTGATTTATTAGATAAGTTAAAAGTGCGCGTTCGAGATAAAATTTAATATAAATGGCTTAAAAGAGACAAAGTGTAATTTAAAACAGTTTAAAAAAGATTAAAGTTAACATCCGATTTTTTCTGCATTTATATGTATTGTTTAAAATCAATTTCAGTCAATTTTGACATCAATTGAATTTATTTAAATTTTCTTATAACAGCGTGCCTGTGCATAACATTCATAAAGACAAATCAGAAAAGTAAACGGTAAGTATTGAAACATCAAAAATCTGCATCTTGACCTTTACTACTTCTTCACTTTAAGAAATTTCTCAATAAATGTTTAATAAATAGACAAAAATACTTCTCCACCGAAGATCGAACTTCCAATCAAGGTGACTTGATGCGATCCTCAATAACACGATTAAAACACAAAACTCCACTCAATTAGAGCCCTACAATTATTCATCGACCGATCCGATGTAAACTCCCTGCACTTTGCCACACACTTACACACTCGACCCACTCCGCAAGGTAATAGTCGAAGGACTTGCAGGAGTCACACCAGCGGCGCCAGAGGCGGCGGCGGCGGCGGTAGCTCGGGTATTATACATCACGTGGGTAATGGTCCCGCCACAAGGTGCCCAGCAAGAACGGGAGATAGCAAAACGGAGGAGCGAGAGAGAGAGAGAGAGAGAGGAGGGCGCTAAAATATTTCACGGGGCCCACCGTGACATGCGAATAATAGCCCCTCCAAATTAGGCCAACCTCTACAGACGCCAGGACCTCCGATGTCATATTGCAGGAGGTTCGAGAGAGAGGGAGACAGAAACAGATAATCCGGGGCTCCGTCGAATGAACGAGTTACGCCCTTTCGAAGGTTAGAAACTCTCGGATTAACTCGCCGGGATGCGTATGCAAGGAGGCTGACCTACTCCGGAGTTTGCGCCAAAGTGAAGATATACTTTTTGCGGAATTACTTTATTTTAATAAAGTACATCTATCTTCGCCAAGTTCGCCGGAGGAGCAGGCAGCTTCGTCGGGCCGCTCCAGGCGAGCCGAGTGAAATTAGATTTTATAATGAAACTGAATTGCTGTGGTGGCTTCAATTAACTGGTTTGCATTTATTTCCTTTCAGGGGAGAAACTTGCATTAATGATCGATCAAAGTGCATTATTTAGTACCCGGAAATTTTCGAGCGCTGGAAAACTTTTGCCGGGAAGATTAATTAAGAGACTTAAATTCTTCGAACAAAAGGAGAACGGGGGGGACTTGGATTAAAAAGTTTCGTGGGAACTGGGTGAAAAATTGAAAATTGCTCATTACCAAATTAATTGTTCTCAATTTCAGTTTCGTTTAACGAAGTCGTATCATTATTACGAAAATAAATGTCTTTATGAATAATTTAAATCGAGAATTTCGTTGAAGACGTAAAAGCTTGACGACAGTCACAATTTGAGTTAAAAATCCGTTTAGTAGAAGCTGAGATGCAGGCATGTACATGCATACACGCAGCCACACAAACATCAATACAGAAATTTTTCAAAAATCATATATTTTGATTCCTGACACCTCAAAATACAATTACAACGTGTTTTAATTAAAACATTACTATCAAAAAGCTTCCTTTAGGAGGAAAGAATACTATTGTTATTCAGAAATTTTCCCGCTAAATGTAACGTTACTTGGGTACAAAGAAGATATTGTGAAGAAAAATGAATGAGGGAATTCTAGGACACGATGACTTATATCCAAATATATTATCCTTCTATTCTGTAAGATAGACAGAGTAATCAGTCTTTGACTAGACCTTTTTTTCGAATCCTGTGATTTATTCACATATTCTCATCGGAATTACACAACAAATTTTTGTCTACATGACGATGAAAGCTATTTTTTAACAAAATAAAATTTTAACTTAACTACTACGTTTCATTTCAATCCAGAAATCATAAAAAGCTTGTTGACCTTTTCTGATCACTCAACCCAGACAACAATTCATTCACAACCTGGCTACCAATTAATCGAAATCAAAAGGAAGCAGTCGCAACACTCAACCTCAACGAGGCAATTAGTTTTTCCCATCACTCTCAATTGCTTATCCAATTTAACCATCCAACCACCTAAATCACGAACTCCACTTATACTCTCCCCTCCCCTCCCGCTCGTAGCTGCCATTCTATGCGGTTTTAGACCCGTAACTCCGCACGCACTCGCACCTGCTTTTTTGCCAAGGAGCACGAAAGGACCTACATGCGCGCCGACCGCAAGTCGAACAAAGCCGCAAATAACACGTGCGACTAGCTGTGCATCGGATTTCTTCGGCCGCTTCGACTAGCGGCTTTGAGCTCCCGCGGTATTAATGTCAAGTGCAGGTCTCGACTACGAGCTCGCGAGAATTAAAGACCGGAGTGGACGAGAGATGATGTTTGAGGTGCTATTTACGTATTTAGTTTTAGTTTCGAGAGGGCTGAAATTGTTGATTGCAATTGCTTTTGTATTTTGTACAAGTGTTTGGAAGTTATTTTTTGTTACTTGGTGTGCAAGTAATTATTTTTTATTGTGTTTCATTATCGATCGAAGTGTAATTAAGTTTTTTGAAGCAAAATTTTATCTTGAATAATAATATTGCACACTAATGTAATAACGTTATTAATTTATATTTTAACCTTCCATTGCATGACATTTATACTCTCTTTTAAAGTTGACTCTCGGGAAATCTGCGATTCTATTAACACGCACAGTTTCATTTCACTTCACTTATAGGATATTGTACAGAAAATTTTTCTAGCTTATCAGTATAAAGTGAATATAAAATTTTGCTTTTTTAAAAATTGATTTATCGCAAGAATTATATGTAACAAAATAACAAACGGTTTCTTCTTCGATCTAGTTTGCGGCTAAATAAATAACAATTAGTTTTATTTTTGTGACGTTTCGTCGATTCGGATTGTCGACCTCTTCAGACGATTAGTGAATTATCTCTAATTTCTAAAATAAATCGTCTGAAGAGGTCGACAATCCGAGTCGACGAAACGTCACAAAAATAAAACTATTTTTTATTTATTTAGCCCCAAACTAGATCGAAGAAGAAACCGTTTGTTATTTTATCATTATCATGGATGGCGAAATAAATACTCGATCATTATATATAACAAAGGTCAATAGTTGAAAATGGTTTTAAAATTCTACTTTTTAATTAAATGGTTTAATTTATTGTACGTTATATTGCTGTTAAGAACTAACGATTTATATAAACTTTGTTAAAAGGCATAGTTCAAGAAGTTTTTACTTTTTAATACAAACGAAATCCTTATCATTACTTGTTTCAAAGGTTTTATTATTTTTATTCAGAGATTGAGGTTCTCAAAGCTTTCAAAGCTTTCAAAGTTAGAAATACAAAGTTTTACAATCTTCGGGGAAGAATGAAATAAAGCTTTAAAACACCATAAAACTTACAAAAAAGCTCAAAGGCTTATACCTCAGAAAGACGCAACGATTAATGAGTTGTGGTTTAAAAAACCTTGACGATCTTTTTATATTTATATTTTATACAGAATTTTTAATATTTTTATATGCGTTTAAAAATTTAAAAAACTATTTCGTCCAGTATTTGTCGAGTTTTTCGTAAGCGAAATGAAAATTGTATTACTGCGAGCATTTCCCTACTTGTTTCTTCCTAAAATGCAATTGCTCGTCCCTTCATTCTTTTTCATCTCAAAGCACCATCCCACTTCCCTACCAAATAAGGTTCTGATGCATAAATTGAGCGTTCCACCTAATCCCAAGTCAAAATTCAAGCTCGAATCGTAACCCAGTGCGAGGAACATCCAGGCAGAGCCGTCAGGTAAATTTCGAATTCGCCCCTAAATGGGGCCGCGAAAATCCCATCCGCCGTTGCAAAGAGTGACTGGTCCCGGGATCATTTTATGCATTGGGCGATTTAGCATTTGCCCGTTGAATTTCTGAGCGGCAGAGTAGGCGACGTAAATTTGCCGGCAGCACGCCTCCCCTGCGTAAATTCGCGCGCTCTTTGCGTAAATTATAATTGCGAATATACGGCCTCTCGGTACATTAAGCGCCGTCGCCGCAGCGGGCATTAGTCTTTCTATCTGTCGCCCGTACGAGGGACCGTTTTTCTTCCCCGCTCTACCCTCCGTGTACATACGTTAGAGTATTTTAACCGCGTGTAATGTGCGTTAAAGCTCGCCTGCTGGCCCGATTAAAGGAGGATTTTCGAAGCATGGATTTCTTTCGCTCTGCGGGAAAAATGAAAGTATATATTAAGCGAGCGTAGCCACTTCATAAACCCGTGGTCAAACCAAATGCATATTTTGTTGCTAATTTTTTGCTAATTCGTTACGCCGTACTCGGTTAGCCGTTCCTGAGAAACAATGGATACGCTAACTTAACACACCCTGCATCTATGGAGACCTATTATGGTGGGTTTTGGCAACTGATGGAAGCACCTCTTAAGAGAAACAAATTATACCACTAGTCTCGTATCGGTATCTTTATCAGGAGGTACAAAGAGTGGCTACGCTAGCTTAATATACATGAAAAATGAGAGATTTTAATTAGCGATGTTATACAGCAAACTCGGGAAACAAAAATAAATAAATATATAATAAATGAAATGGTTTTTAATTAAATTATTTATACTTTTAACTTTTCTCGATTTCGACTGAACGTTAAATCACTAATTTTCAATAATAAAATTTTTAATCAATTAGCATTAAACATAGAATTCCAGAAATCGGGTTTATAAATAATTGTTTACAAAACCGCAAAAGAATTAATTCTGCTTCAAACGGTGTTTAAAGTCTAAAAATATATACCTTTAAATTTCCTTTTAAAAAAATTGCAACGGAAAAGCATAGAAACTGTTTACCGCAGGTTTATATTTTTACTGCAAAGCTATGAATTTAAAACGTTTTATGCCCTTCAGACAAGAAATATAAAAATGAAAGAGTAATAAGTCGAATCTTATTTTAAAGAGTGATAAAGTTACATTTATTTATTACTATATTCCTAAACATTTTGTTCACAATAAAATACCTTAATGAAACAAACATTATTAAGGCATATTCTGCTTTAAAATAAAATAAATTATAACGAAGATTTTTATTCACAATTTGCAATCTAGCTAAGGCAGTCTTAAATAAATTCATCGACAGCAAAAACCGTCCACCTTCGTTGACGATATAAATTGTCTCCTTTTGGACAAATACAAATCTACAACAATTCCACCAGGCATTTAATTTGATCAAAATCGCATCTAAAGCACAGTAACTTCAGAGGGTCACTCAAAGGCTCGAACGGCGCGCCAAGAGCGTAATTTCACGCAACAAATCCAACCGGCCGCCCGTCGCGTCAAAGACAAGCGGGCGAAAAAAAAAAAGTAGTAGCGTATATTTGCCGTCCGTATAATCAGCGCCGGGGAATCGGCCGAGAGGGATAGACCCGAGAAACAAATCGCCTCGGGCGTTGCTGCGCGTGAAAATGAAAAGCGGACCGGAAGTCGTGCCGCTCGACGAAGGGATGACCGAGCCGGACTTCAAACGCGCGACGTGGATTAAACGCTGCCGACGATCGATCTTAGCAGGGTGCGAACGAGACGCGGACAAAGCGAGGGAGCGAATCTAGATTGCGGCTTTGCTTCTTTCATGATGGTTTTCAGCGATTTTTTTTCTTTTTTTTGCAAAGGTTTTCAGCGGTTTAGTGTGATTGTTCCGTTCTGGGGCTTTGCAGTTTTTTGTTGATTCGGTAGAAATTAAAAGAGGGACTTAAATTGTTTTTGGGATTTTGGAGCGAAGTCGAAGAGCACAGAGACTGCAATATTTAAAAATCAAATCGTAAAGTTAATTTCACAGATTTTAAATAACAAATTCTACTTTTGGTAATGAATCTATATTATATGAACGATAATTTTATAGACACTAGACATTTGAAACATATTCTTCCCGTTTATTTCTGCCAATGAAGTTGTATATAAGCGTACGATCATTATAAGACTTCACTTTTTCGGTTTATTTCTTTTTTATATTTAGGATACAGGTAAAATTTTATGAATATACGTCTAAGGAGATTACTTATACGTATTATCGACTCAATAATATTCCATCAGCAACTATCAAGTTACAAAAGCATACAAAGCCCGGAAAAGAAGAGTATAGAAAACTGTAAAACCTATCTAAAGCGAAGGAGGATGACACAAAAAAGCATATATACTCGCAAAATAAAATAGCGGGCAAGCCGAAGCAAGGCACGGGAATAGAGAAACCGGACTGCGGACAATTTCCTAGACCGGAAGTCAATATGAGCCGCCTTCTTTTCTTCGCGTCTCTCATTCAGCGGCGATCTTTGTCTTTGTGGCCGCTCGTCTCTTTTGCTCTTCCACTCTCCTCTCCCCTTCCCTCATTGTTCGGCCACCTTCTTTGAGAGATCGGATGACTGAGATTCGGTAAAGGGGGTGGCAAGTAAGGAAAAAGCTTACCGCTCTCGGCCTGGAAAGACGCGACTTTCCGCCTTCGCTCCGAGATGGGCCCGCACAAAACGCCGAGATTACGCGAGGCTCCCTTTTGCTTTTTTACGTGCGCCTGATTCTATCATCTAATTTTGCGATCTTTGTATGAAATAGAAATGTGAAGTCGATTTTTAAACCTGGATTACGTAAAAATAATACTTTGATACAAAGGAATTTTAGAATTTATCTAATGCAATAATTTAATTTTCAATTGAATCTTTAATTCTGTATAAAGGATACATGAATAGCTCGATTTTAATAAATACTTCAACTCTTTAAAAGTGATCAAATTATCCCTGGTCATATAATAAAAGTAGATCAATCGTTACTAAATAAAGCTTGACTCAAGCTTCCATCCAAATCCACGAAGTAAGTAAAGGAAATCCTCAATTTTCGATATCCTTTGCCGCTCTGTCCAGTAAACATTGATCCACGGCAATCGGCATCGGTAATCAAATCCCGACGAATCCTGCCCTGAGAACAAGCAGTGAAAACCTGACGCGTCGTCGCCCGAAGGATCTTCTCTTCCTCGCTGGCTGAGCGTCACGGGATCCTCTTAATTCGCTTATCTATTCGCTCGAGCCTCGTTTCATCCGTCTAATTCCGTTGTTATCCGGAGCGGCTCTTAGTCGAGCGCGGGTTTGTTCCGCAACTGCAGCTTGTTCCGTTCCGGGCCTTCATTTGGCACCTGTTTGTACCAGGTAAACAGGTGACGGAGCCACTACAACGGTAATTCCTCTAAGGTTGGGAGGAGTTGTGAGGACAGGATTGAAAGGTTAAGAGATTTGCGAGTTGGATTACAATTTCCATCCATGGGACGCGGTTGCGGTGTATTTGTCTTGATCTCTTACGAATATAAAATAATTTTAATGATATTAAATCTTACATGTGCTTACGTTAATAATTTTTTAAAATCTTTTGTTTCATTCGAAAATCTGAAAAATTTATGCCGTAACGTCAGATTCTATTAGAAGAAACTATGCACGCGAAAACTGTCAGTCGACCCGGATCTTTTTGAATACCCTGCATAAAAACATTCGCAGTAGCGAAAACAGGCTGCATCAGAAAATCCGAAATCCGCTGGAAACAGGTACATAAACTAGTCGTCCCTTCCTCTTCCTCCCCCCGCAGAGCGGCAATCTCCAAAGTCAATCACTGAAAGCCACGGCTTCGCTGCGTAAAATCAAACTAACTCCGGGCGATCGCACCCAGTGTAAACCTCCTCCTCCTCCTCCTCCACCTCCTCTCCTCGTGTCCGAGGGCTGACGCGGCGTCACGTACGGCTGCGCATATATCGTAAACGCAATTTGCATGAGCTTATGCCTACGTGGCCGCCGCTCGACGCCGAGCGACAAAGTCGGAATACGTTAGGTCAGCCGGCTGGAAAACTTATCCCGCGATTCACCAGGGGGCTGTTTGTGCAAACTCTCTCGCCGCCGCTGCTGCTGCTGCCGCTGTGCTGCTCCTACCTTTGATTTCGGCCGGTTTGAGGAAAGGGCCACTGCGAATTAGCCGGCGACACGACCAGAGGAAGGCAAGCCAAATACAAGCTCGGAGTCGCGTTGCAACGAGTAAACAATTACTGGTCTGATTTCGCTCCCGGCGAGCCCTCTTTTCTTCTCTGTGATCCCGCGTGTCTTTCTTTGTTCTCGTGCCTGTAATTTTGCCCTCGCAGCTGCCATTATCGGAGTTCTATCTTTGCTATTTACATCGGCGCTGCTTTTGTTGGGGAAAGTCGTCAACTTTCTGTAAACTTGTTTCTGAGTCGCGTCACGTTTACCGATGGGTCGGGATGGGATTGGGATGCACATGATGCTCCACTCAATCGAAGAATTGCTTAACGCAGTTTTGCGAATCATCAGTATTCGCTACAATTGTGGAGTAACAAAAATGATATTTTAATCTCCTCAATCTGATGACTTGACTTAAAACAATACAATGCCAATTTAACAGCTTCTATATCAACATCAAATTCGATTTAATTGAAAGAGGTAGGAGTAGAAAATCAGGCCAGTCCAAAATAAATAATCCAAGTAGGAGGGAGCAGAAAGAACATGTACCAACCTCCAATTAAAGCAGGAAAAATTGTTCATATAAAATATATAGCGCGAATTACTCGTTTGTAGTCCAGTTATCTAATAACATTTGCTGGTACTACAAAAGAAAAAGGAATGCTCTTTTGCGAGAAAGGTTGGCCTACATTTTTATATTACCAGGCTTTTATCTCAACGCCGCCACACGTATGCAGGAAATAAATCACGACGGGCGCAGGAAAAAAAGAGCAAGTGGCATAAGGTGGGAAAGTACCGGCAGAAAGAAGCTTCAAATGAACACCTGAGGGCAGTTTGGGATCAAAGCTTTACGTAAACACACGCGGGCTCTCATTGCGTGACTTATACGTTTCGAGTCTGTGAATCGCAAGCAGGCGGAGCTGAATCCGTTCTTCTTTATGACTACGATTGTAAACAGACGATGAATGAAATTCCATTACAGTGAAACTCTATTTGACTCTAGTTTTACTTGAACTGCTACTTAAATTCTGCCCCTCTAAAGTTTAAAAACAAAATTATCAAAAAGCAAAGCATTTGTAGCAAATTGTTTTTTAAACAAGTAAATAAGCTAACGAGGAAGCTATTGAAATATTTATATAGGCTAAATAATATCTACACATATTTATGAAGAAAAATGTGAAAATACATAATATACATGAATATATTTATGTGGAAATAAGTCACGGAACCGAGCCAGTATTAAAAGAACAAGGAGTTACGTGCCGGAATTCCGTAATTCCATCAATTTAAAGTGCTCCTCGTTGCTGTAGGTTTCTTCGCCTCTCATGATTGCAAGAGGGTCTTAAGCGCACAACCGAGAGGCATCTCTTTGCCGCTGTTTACAAGACTGGCACTCGACTCGAGAAAGTTCGATGCAGCTTGCCAGCAAGTCGAAACTTGCACTTGGAGTATCAACACAACGGGAACCGCGGGGCCGCCAAGTCCAAGTGCGTTAAAAGAGGAGACCAAGTTTCTAAGAGATGGCCGCTTTTAATGCAAACCTGCAAGTACGGCTTTGATGTAAGTGTTAAGTTTGATAGTCGATGTGTGTAGGTGAAGAAGCTCGTAAATACAGTTACAAAGTATTTTATACAAGAAGGATTGTTCACTTCAACCATTAGATTATTACCTGTTGTAGGATTTTGTAAATTTTGTTTTAACAAAACTTTTTATTGAAGACTGAAATTTTATTTTTAACTTTGAGAATTTTCTACGATAAAAGTCGAATCACGTAGACATATTTAGTCAACCAAGCAAAACTGCAGAATAAGTAGTAAACTGAAATTATAATAATTAATTTTAATTTCTTCAGTACTAAAAGTGTGCAACAGAAATTTATATAATACAACATAATGAAGACTAAATGTAGAAGAGCAGTATATCTGCTACCCAGAGGCAGTAACTCCGTGTAGGCGATTTAAGCTTGCTGACACGCATTAAATTTTCCCTGAATTAATGAAAAACTAAAATTATGTAAGTATAACATTTCACAGAGTTAACAAAATTTAATTAAACTTTCCACCACTTGCAGTAAAACTTTCCTTTATATCTTCAAGAACAAACCACCCCTTAAACTTTCAAATAAAAAAATGTTAATTCCACTCAAAGTTAAAATATAAAAAAAAACTCCTCCTAATTAACTAAAAATAACTGACAATTATCAGCTCGCTCAATTCCACCACTCTCCGCACCCAGCCACTAGACTCAAGCTCGCTCCTCAAAGGCGGGCACATCGGGTCCACTTAAACAGTCGCGCAACATCTGTCGTCCATAACCCCTCCGAATTTTTGCGTCGAAAAGGGCTCGTTTTCCGGGCCTCGCGTCCAATCCAGGGGCCGGGCGTCTCTCCTTCCGCGCATTCCCAACTAGTTCATTAACTAACCAGCGCCGGGGCAAGTTAATTCCGCGACGCTCGGGGCGTCTATTAAGGCAGCGCTAGACCAGAATTTATATTCGCGCGCGGCGTATACGCGCGCGAGCGTATGCCGTTTCCGCGTTGCACGCAACTTGAACAAGAGGCACCGAGAGGTCATTTCGGAGGGACCTTGCCGGCCAGCTGGATATCTCTGCCGGTGCTTTGGAGGAGGGCTTCTCCTCGTTGAATTTTGAAGTGCTTACGGCGGCTGGGCGCGAGGAGTCGTGCTGCGATGGATGGAAATTAATCTTTTCATTGTATCCGAGCATTTTCGATGGGAATAACGGGCTCGCGTTATTTATGATGATATGCGAGTAAATATTGAATTTATCCTGCAGAACATTAGTAATGTCCTTTCAAAACTGTCTTCGTTTACGATTGGTTTTCTACGTAATTTATGTCGTGGTATTTATTTTTAATGAGAAATTTAACAACAAACCACTATAAACATTTTAAAGTCAAAGCAGCGAGTTATAGTTTTAAATATACGTAGTGATTCTCCTATATATATGGAAAATTATGCATAGCGTTCAAACTGTTTGTTTAGACTAAATTGTTGCTCCGCATTTATGCTCAAAATGCACATCGAGCTAAATTTACGGATACCCCAGAGATATAAAACTGAATCATAAAATAACTAAAAAAGCCATTAAATTTATTAGCACAAAAATTAATTATCATTAATTATAATGTGTATTCAAAGCAGGCATCTTCAACAAAAACTAATCCTTCGTCAATTCAGTCGAAATTCGATTTTCTCCAAAAAAAAACCCGGTTCCACCCGGCAAAGCCCTTAATTTCCAATAACAGCCGTTCAGGCGCCACGGTAACCGGGTTATCCGTCTCGTCCTACCGAGATTGGATCGTGTCAGGTCGAACGGTGGCTAAGCAATCGCGGCGGCTTGCTTGGCGCGCGCCGCGTGTCGTAAGGTCCTAAAGCGAGAGCTTCCGAGGCTGCTCTCGAGGAGAGACAGCGGCGCGGAACGGACGCGGAGGCACAAAGCAAGCCGCCACCTGAGCGCAGCTGCGCCGTGTGTCCCTGTCGTCGCGACGACACGTTGTAATAAACTTTCGAGTCAGCTTTGAATATTTATATGGAAAAAGACGCCCTTGAAAGCTCTCGGCTATACGCGCATTAAAGCCTTAGAGTGCGGAGGCGCGGAGAAGTTCGGGCAAGAAAGCCGCGATTAATTAGCATATAGTTCCGGTCACGCGCGGCGAAATAATAATACCGCGCGGGCTCGTGAAGCGCGCGCGTCTCCGCACTCGCTTCTAATTATGCGGGGAACATTGTCCGGGTCCATCTTCGCGATCCCTAAACTCTCATCGTCGCAGGCTCCTAATGATACGTTAATATCACCCCGAGGCGGTCCATCAGCAGGCGCGCAAGATGAGGTCCCCCCGCGCAAGCGATGGGTGTCCGAGCGGAGGAGCCGCGGGCATTGATGCAAGTTTAACGCTGCCGGTTTAATGCGGCTCGAGGAGCGACTTGGAGGAGGCCGCGCCTGGGTCGCGATTCCCGCAAGATTGGTGGGTCGATGGGGATGTTTATAAGCTAATAATTTTTTAAGCCGCTGCATCGATGAGGGGCGCCAAGATCGTTGCAAAATCATTTATTTATGTTTGACGTAACGCTTGTTTATATCACTTATCGGAAACATAAAAGAGGACATGGAATTATCAAGTCGGATATTTTTTTTGATTCATTACAGTATTTTAATTTTTAATATTTTTAAAGTACCGCAGAATGTTCATCTCAACCAAACGCAGACCAAGGAGTCTTTTTCTTGGAATTTTATACTGTCTTAATTTATAAAAATAGTAGTCTCTATTTTTTTAAAACTTAGAAACAAAATTACTAAATGTACATAAAGTAAATTTATGAGCTTTCGTCATAGGTAAAGAATACGTTTAACACTTTTTCATTTAAAAAATATGTAACGTTCCCATCCTCGCGCAATATCCAGTGCCCCTTTCATTTTCCATTTGCCAATCGGCCTTTTCTTCGAAGCCCCTTCCTCAAATTAGTATCCCGCCTTCCCTCCACAAAGCAACCGGGAAAATTGGAGGCGAGCGAAGTAGCGCACACAATAACGTAAGAAACGCATCGGCGCGCAGAGGAGCGAAAAAAGGCGACTCCCTTTGCCCACGATCGCGGGAAAATTGAATAACCCTTCTGCAATCGGCCGCCGTAAAGGCGCGCACGCAAGTGCACGTGTGTGTACGAAAAAAGCGTGCACTCGGCCGCGCGCGCGAGCGCTTTCCCTTTGATAACCGGTTTATCGCTCGGGCCGCCATATTTTTCCAACCTATTTGTTTCCAATCTCTTTCTCTCTCCCCTTCTCCGCGGGATGCAAAGCTTCAAAGGGAAAACGCCACGCGGAGCAAAAGCTCCATTCCGTTCGATTCCTCCGGGCGGAGAGGCTGTGGGCCTTTTGTCTCTACGCAAGCGATTATTTGCCCATCAGAGTTTCGTTCCCTTGCCCGGGAGAGAGATGTTTTAGGGATGAGCCGCCGAAATTTATATATTGCCGAGCGGTGGATAGATTGTAAAGTAGGAGCCGGAATTGAGCTCCGGCGTTTCGATGTCGATTCGCGAACGCATACGGAGAGAATGGGAAAGGAAATCAAACGAGATCTGGATGTGGGGAGTAATAATTTCTTTGAATTTGTATGGAAATATTTGAATTTCCGAGCAAACTTTGCAAAATGAAATTCGACGAAATGGAGATGAGAATTTTTTTTCTCAGCTTTATTCGTTTTAAAATTGAGAATGTGTTATTTTCTTTTTAAACGTATAATTATAATTACAATAGTTTTAAATACCATTAAATATGTAAATCATTCAAAACAATGAAAGATGGCTTTCGTCCTAAATGACATTGAGAATTCATATAAAGGATAAGCCATATATAAGTTTCTAAATATTAGATATTCTCATTTACACAATACTTCTACTTAACTAAAAATTGCTTTATCGCTCAAAAATCGCTAATTCTCAAGGAAGTCATAAATATCGCTCCTTTAATACCCGTCAGAATATCCTCAGCCGCAAGTGACGTAACAGGGCTGTTCAGAATACAGCGGAACGGCCGTTCGCGCGTATTGAGGCCGGCAGAATGTAATTCCGCGCATTGGAACGCGGCCGAGCTTGGGGGAGGGCTCGTTTCGCATGCAGCGGCCCTTCGGCGCGCATAATTCGCTATCGGCGGGACTCGACCGATCCGTCAATTGGCGCCGAAGCCGCGCGATAATTGCGCCCGATCGAAAACAAGCTGTTGGCTTTTAATTCGAATACAGGCCTGACGAAATGCCGCGACGCTTGACTTTTAATTGGATAGCCTACTGCTTTCTTCCGAAGGATGCGGCTGATGTTGAAAACTTGTTTGTTGGTTTCAAAGGAGGAGCTAGGATCTGTTATTTAGGGATTTTGTCTACCGTAAGAGAATTCGAAATTGTTCTTTAAAATTATTGGTAAATTCTTGGATCATCTGATATTGGTACACTTAACTTAGAAAACTATATTAGCAGTTTAATATTTGCATTTTCTTACTGTACAAAGCTGTAAAGCTTTTAATATTATTCTACCACACAGAAATTTTCTGTTATAAACATTATAAACTACGTATTAATTGGTTATACAGATTGCCAAAAATTCGTTTAAAATGGATATAACAGATAAATATTGTTTTTTTTTTTTTTTTTTATAAGTATTTAAAATAGTACAATTTTCATAGTAGTATTACAAGTTATTATAAGTTTTAATATTACAATATTACAAGTTGAAAGGGGAACTATAACTATATATTTCTTAATTTACATTTTCAAGTCAAATAAGTAAGTAACTATAACTGTTACCTAATTGTGTAAAGCATTTGTAACGTCAAACCTCTCACTCAGACTTGCTGATTCCATTTTAAGTAACTCAAAACGGGCTACTTTGTGTTTACAAATATGCAATTGTCTTTAAAAAGTTACTTCGATTGATCTAAATATACTGCGCTGGCTATGCATACAGGCTGAACATAATATACAGAGGCTACTATAAAGTATTAACTGTTCGTAGTATTTTGAACAAATTTTGATAAATTTACCGAATTCTTCATGAAGAAGCAGCCTTGGTACTCTAGCTTTCTCGTTTGTCTTTGTAAGGGACGCAGGAGTTACTATGAGGTGATTTTCTAGTTTTTTACGAACCTACCTTTATTCTAATAAACTCTCCCTATAAAGTTTTACGTTCTAGAAAGAAATAAATTAAGCTCAGAAATAACTTCAATATTTCCCAGTACACCTCGTGTAGTCATTACATTCAAATCCATTTGGACATTGTTCTGAATATCGAACCCGACTATTTTTCATCTTACCAACACACCATTTTTCTCTCTGTATCCACAAAACTGTCAGTAAAACGCAAACTTCAAAACTTTCTAGCCCCAAAATACCGTCGAAACGGTTAAATGTAGCGGAAAAAAGAAGAAAGGCCCCATTCGCGCTAAATCAACATTTGTCCAATTTCACTGCTGCAGACTGCAGACGACATCGATTCCTCTAAACGAAAAAAGGATAACGGGCAAAATCGCTCACCGAAAAATAACTGTGCCCGCGGAATATTCTCGCGGAAAATCTTTTTTAATTCTGCGTCGCTATCCGGGGAAGATCGACTCCGAGCGAAAGCCTTCCGCGTATATATTCGTATATAAAAGACAAATAGGTGGCCGGCTTGGGCTGCAATCTCATTTCTCGCTTGGCCGCGTCGCCGCTTACATCGCGTACGTAGCCCCGACGTTGACGTTTTATGCGAAGTTTGATCCGCCGGCGGATGGACGCTGGATAAAGTTTGCGGTGAGCGATACAGGGGATTTCGGTAACGCAGTGATCGGGGTTAGTGAGATTTTCGTTCTGCGATGTTGCGAGCTTCGGGTCAGCGAGGGAGGTAGAATGAGAAGTTGCACTCGACTAGATTTTAGTAACTTTCTATCTCAATTGATGGATGAACGTGTACATGGATATTACAGATTAATCGAATAGTTGTTTTTTACGTTACCAGAAAGATGTAAAGAAAATAAAGAATATTCAACTTTTAATTGAAGTTAAGTTGAATGGATTAACAATTAATTGACGAGTATGCAAAAATCATTAAATATTAAGTTTCTTCTTGTTCTTACACAAAACCTGTCCTGTAAATCTATGGGAAAAAAACTTAAGCTTTTAATATTCATAATATGTCGTTTATTCAAATTCAAATAAAGTCAATTTATTATTCTATAACTCTTTTAACGTCAATCCCTTATTTTTATATGCGGATCAATATTTGACCAGTTAATGAATACAAAAACAATAGAAATTCCTGACAATTCACATGAAAATTCGTTAGTCACCAAAAATTTACCAGCAACGCTTTATCCAGCACAAAAGAAGTGCAGGATCCGATAACGATGTTATTTTTTGACAGGAAAAAGCGAAAAGCAGCGGGACAAAAGAGGAATATTTCATAGGCACATTTGGGTCAAAGCAAGAATACGCCTAGCTGTCCTAAAGGATTCGCGAGTCGTGCAAACAGCGGCAAGTTTTTGTTCGATCGTATAACCCATCAATGTGATTGACGCGATTCTCCGCAGGGCTTTGTTATTTGTAATCAAATTTAATCGATCGGCAAAGGATGCAACTATTTCCTGATACTCTGGCTGCGGAAACTTGAAAAGAGACAAAAAGTTTAATAAAATGCAACGATTTTACCCGTCTATATATATTGTTTTGCTTTTATCTTGTGAATCTGGAAAAGTTGGAATGTAATATATGGAAAAATTTATAGAGAATATTCGATTTTTTGTGCGTATTTTTAGCGGTTTTAATCGAAGCAACTACAGCAAAAATTTAATAATTATTCACATAATTAATGTAATATAATATTACATATTAAATTCAATGTAAATACAAATGCAATACGAAATTAGCGAATGCCGTTCAATGTACGATTGCTCTATTTAATTATCATAATGTTACGTAATATTTACCTTTAAATAAATCATAAACTCCAATAATAAATGTTTTTCGTACTCTATCAATTACCCAAATATGCATAAAATAAATTTCAGCATTATGAATTTGGCAATTAAACGTGATATCAAAATAGAACATCCAATGTAGAAAATACATTATTTTAATAACAAAGCATGTCTGATGTCTGATAAATCAGTTGAAAAAAGGAAATTATACAATGAATTATATTTGAAGATAACGAAAGGGGCCTTAAAAAAATGAGGCACGCATTTCGTCATACTCATTAACTCCTCTAAGCTTGACACAAAAAGAAGCAAAAAATCGAAAATAAGTTTCATCTTCTCACGAACTACTTGACTCGCAACAATAGTACCTCTGCATTCTCGAGGGCTCGGTGCTCGTTCACTTGCACCGCGAAAAGTAAAACAGAAAACCAGAGAGAGAGAAAAAAAGGAAGGCTCTCCAAACGCGTATCCATCTTCCGCGGAATATAAAACAAGTTACCCAAGAATAAAAGAGAATTCGCGCCAACAGGTCCTCCCGCCCTTCAAAAGCCGCGAATATAAACGTCTCTCTCCTCCGACGAAGCCATTCTCCGGGATTCCTTTACGCCGTTGCCCTGGCTGCACTCGTTATCGCTGTCATTATCGCCAAGTTGGGCGAACATTGCCGCTGTTCGGCAGCTCGAGCGGAAAAAGAAAAAGGGGCGAAGCGCTGGGAAACGTTTGTCGCGTTTAAAGAGCCCTCTCTTACTCTCCAGAATCGCTCGCGAGAAAGAGGCGAGTGATAAAAGCGAGAGCGAAAAAAGCTGGAAGAGTAACGAACAGATAGCGGTGTATGCTCTGCAAAGGGAAAATGAACTCGAGGGAGGAGAGATTTTGATGATAGTAACGTCGCTGGCTACGTTTTTAACCCTTTATGACGTTTATTACTAGAGTTTGACAGGTTTAAAGAGCTGTTGCTATGTATTCTCGATTCTTTTTACAACTATATTACTTTAAACTATCATAAAATAAAGTATATGTAACAAAGCATAGAATAATAATTTTAAAAAATTCTTATTCTTTCAAGTGTTTTTTACAGCATTGATAAAAACAAGTTCAGTTTTTATACATTCTTTTTTATCAAACTGATTATGTTTTTTTTTTTTTTATTTTAAGACTCCAAAGTAAAATCTGCTACTTCCATATCATCATAATTCATATAAAAGTCTAAAATTTATAAAAATAGTTCTATCGGAATCTATTCCGTAAAAAGCATCTATAGCACTTGAATAGCTATCAGCAGGCCACTGAAATTCATTTCACCCATCTTGAAGAAGCGAATTAACACTTTCGACATATATTCGCAAGTAGATGATATAAAAGCCAAGATTACAAAGCCAAGATTACCTAGCTCGATGCTAGGCGATGGGTTAAAAAAGAAATACAAGATTTTTCGGCGCGAAAATTCAGTATTAAGGACCAGATTAATGGTGAGCAGGATAGTCATCGCGATACCATTAGTATAAGTTCTTTCCCCCTTCGATGAAAGCGAGAGAAGCGATATCGGAACCTTTTACAAGTTTTTACAGGCTAAAGCTAGAATGTAAGAGTTCATTCTACTGATGTTGTCTTTGACAATCACTCTGATTAGTCAAAATAATTCAAAATCTTATAATATTCCGTTGCATACATACAAATGTTAACAAAATCCATGTAAATATAACAATATAACTTTAATTCTATTAAATATATAAGTATAATTATAAATTGTGAAGTTATAATTGTAAAATTTAAAGAAACCAAATCTAAAGTAGCCGTTAATCTTATCCTGAGATCACCAAAATCAATGACTTATTTTCAAATCTGTTGATAAGATTAATGTCACACGCTAAACGAGATTATTAATTCGTTATATAAACATGCGACTGTAAGAGGAAGTCTATTCTTAGTTAAAACTCAGTAAAAATTAATATAGATCTAGAATATTCACCATGAAAGGTAAATACTTTACAAAAAAAAACAAATTACGTTTAAAGTTATTTTACATACATAAAAATGTATTAGTTAGTTATAAAAATCTATTTTATACCACTCTAACCTCAAAATCATGACTTTAACATACTTTTTGGGCGCTCGTGGTATAAAATAATGTTCGGTACTAGTGTTTAAGTTGATTTACCTCGCTTCGCTGAGGTGAAAACTGCCTCACGAGGTAAGTAATCAACTTCCACACGAGAAGTACTATAATTTGATAAGTTATATGTATAATTTGATTCTATTATAAAAATCTATGAACTTTCCAGTCTTTCTAATCCTGCTAGTCTCTGGTCTCATCACCATCGCCTACGCAAAAGAACCAAAATGTCCAGAAAACGTCGAAGATGAACAGTCCATCAGATTACCAAATCCAGATGATTGTACCTCATTCTATTATTGTCGCAAGAATCATCCGATTTTAGATAATTGTCCTGGAGATGAACACTTTGACCCTGTTAGATTGATCTGCACAAGCCCAGCTAAAGCTAATTGTGAAAAAAAAGTAGTTTGTAATCTTGCAGAAAACGGTGTTGAAGAGATTTTGGCCCATCCTACAGACTGCAGAAGTTATTATCAATGCAGTAACGGTACACCGCTTTTAATACACTGTGCGCCCGGACTTATTTTTGACAAAGTGAAAAAAATCTGCGAGTTTGAAGATAGAGCTAAATGCTAACTAGATCTGATAGATTCTGGTGCAAATACAAATGTTAAATTTAATTATATCTTTAATAAACTTGAACATTAGTTATTGTAATCAAAGTTTATATACTTATTCTTAAATTTGTTTAATTCATTTTAAATTTTATAACTTCATATATTAATATAATGCTCTTGTAAATAAAAGTACTTTTAATTACAAACTTCTTATGTTACAGTTGCAATTACAGCTTAAATATTTCTTAAATTTATCATTTCTAACAGTATATATTCGAATAATTGTAATGAATATATTAATAAAAATATTTATTCATATTGTAACGGGGGTGATTCGAGAATTATGTATCGGAACCGAACTACGACTACCCGAACGATAAGCGTTAGCCCCAACCACTGGATTATCGACACACTAGCTCCTTCCAGTGTCGATTATCCTAATTACGCGCTACACCGCGACTAGCATTTTCAAATCCATCAATCATTATAATATAAATTAATTTTTACTCGTACACACAAGCCCCATTAAATCTGATCAACCCGTTAATTTATAAATTTATTAAGGCGTGTCGCGCTCGACTTCATTATTCATCTATTACGAATGCGATATATTTAAGTGAATCCCCAGATGTTATCCGATATTATATAAAGACGTAAGATGAATCATTTTATTCTTAAAAAGACATTTTCGAACTCTTAGTTCAAGTATTTTGATTCAAAAGATTTATTCGTGTTCATAAAACTTATCTAAAATATTAATCATTCATTAAAAAGATAAATTGAAGTAGATAAAATACAATTGTGACTCAGAATGTCAGAGTATGGAAAGGGAATACTTGAGCTTTAAATATTATAAAAATGAGCAACTCCAAATAATCACAGTCAGTTTTGTAGCTCATCGATAAGGTCTTAACGTTATGAAAGGTGGGTAATAACTTATAAAAACTTTTTTAAACGTTTAAAAAAATTAAATTAAATTAAAAGATGACTTTTGAAAATATGGATCTTAAGCACTTATACCGAGTAAAAATTCCTTAAGTGGGCAATTAAAAATCGACTAGTCGATTTCTATAAATCTTTTTGCATATTTCGGAAGCTTTATAGGTCAAAGTTAATACCCTAAAATAGTTTTTGAAAATATCAATTTTTCGAAATGTTATAAACAAATGAAATTTTCAAAGCCTTTTTTTTTAAATTGCGATAAATCAGTGAATACTTTATGAATCTCAATGAAATTTTTATGGTATATTTAGAAATAGTAGGAGAACAGAATAAGGTATAATTCACGTAAAAAAATGTAATTTGTTTATAAATAATTAATTTTGCAATAAACAAATGGTAATTTAACAAACTTCTTGGTGTTGTA